>CAWUFW010026839.1:0-30501 GCA_963921515.1 Calotriton arnoldi
AATAAAAATAAATAAACTCCATAATCAATATGCACGTTCACTGCTTTTTAACCCACGCATGGGCTCTTTAATGGAACAACGCATGTGTATGCACACTGGCAAACCTGGGATAAGCTACTACTCTACTAACCTTCGGTGCACGTTGATTTTATTTATCAGCACAGTAACATAGTACAAATTAATATAATATATATATATATATTGTAGTGATCAAGGCGGCACGCCGCCGAAACGCGTCTAGGTCGTTGTAAGGATTAAAACTTCTTTATTGTCATCATTTCACGGAGTCGGTGCCTGTCTGTTCGCCGCCGTCAGGATTGGAATACAATATATATATATATATATATATATATATATATATATATATATATATATGTATATATGTATATATGTATATATGTATATATGTATATATATGTATATATGTATATATATGTATATATGTATATATGTATATATGTATATATGTATATATATATATATGTATATATATATATGTATATATATATATATATGTATATATGTATATATATGTATATATGTATATATATGTATATATGTATATATGTATATATGTATATATGTATATATGTATATATGTATATATGTATATATGTATATATATATATATATATATATGCTTTTTGTGTTCTCAGACATTACTTGAATTCATCCATCCAGTGGCTTCCTGATGAAGGCAACATGCTGAAAAGCGCATAGAAACTTTTAGCTCTTCAGAATTCTGGCCACTAAAATGCATAGCTTTTGATTGTATCAGCACCTCGAAATATCCTGTTCAACTGTGTGTTATTAAAACAATGAATGAATACACAATTTACCTCTATAACACACTGGAAATGAAATGGATAAGGAATATATGTATAATTGAGTAGTAGTATGTCTGATGATTGTAAAGTATGTTATTTATATAATATATATTTTCATTGTGATACTGTGTTTCACTGATTAAATAGATTTTCTCATTTTTGCATAAATTATACAGTCTTCTTGTGTCTTTCTTTGTTCCCTCCACCAGATTTTATACCTACTTGCCTGAGATCTCCTTTTGTAATTTATTGATATTATCCCTGCCTTGGGCAAGCCATCTTGTTGCAGGGGACCCTTTCCTTTTTTCAATTTAGAGAGCTTCACTGTTGTCACCACTGACGCAGGGCCCTCAGTGGGCTGTTTGTGCCTCTGCTGGGCAACCCCAAGGGCCGCGATTGTCAAACTGGACCTGCGGCTGATTTCGGGCAATGACCGACAGGGTGCCGCAAATGGGGCTCCTCAGACCGCATCCGAAGTTCCCTGTTTCCCCAGAGGGGCTCCGCTAGTATCCCTGTAAGCTCAGCCCCCAACCCTCCACCCCCCAGGTCTCCCGTACTTTTTCAGGTGTCAGCCAGGCCCTGCTGCTTCTAGCATCTGCCACCATCTTGGGCTCGCGAGTCGCTGCGGGTGGACGCCTCCAACTCAGCAGCAGGAGCCCACTGCGTGTCTCAGGGGACTCCGCAGCCTGCAGCAAGGCTCAGGACTCTCCTGCTCCCTTAATCGTCTCCGTCGAGCCCTCCGTTGCTCCCGGTACTGGAGGAGTTGAAGCTGCCGGCGAGGAGCAGAAGTGCGGTCATCTTGCACGCCATCCAGCCACGCCCCTCTACTAACAAAAAGATAAATACAGGTTTTATGTATGCTTTGTGTTTGTTGAAACTTTGAGATGTGAAAGGTGCCCATTGTCCACTGACTGATATATATGATATGTGCTACAATGTATTTTTCTCCGAGGTCATGTAAATGTTTTCTATTTGTTTAAAAATTCTTATCTTGGGGGCGTGGCTTGCTGCCGCAGAAGATGGCCGCAGGTTGATCGCGCTGCGCTTGCGATCGGCGATTTAGCCCAGACATCCGGCAGAATCCGGCAATTGGCAGGGCTCCAGACGACCGCATCGTGCACCGGAATAGTGGCGCTACACCCAGAGGGGTTCAGAGGCCGAAGCAGCACTGTCTAACGGCAGGGGGCCCGGTGACCGGCGGCGAAGCTGACCCTAAGATGGCGGCTGGCACTGTGTAATCACTAGACCCCTCGAACTCCCTCCGGCGCTCAGGCAGTGGGACGGATGCACAGCGAGGAGCAGTGGTAAACGCACGCACCGCGGGCTCCGACAGCAGAGCGACGCTACAGGCAGCGCCTGAGAGCACGGGAAGCGGAACAGTAACGAGCACCGCAGAGGTGCGCCAGATCACAGTGGAGCCGCACAGCACGGCGGATCCGGTCCACAGCTGACACCGTGAGGCTCGCCTGAAGTGCGTGAGTACGGCGAGGGCCCGAGTACGACGGACCGTCCCCAGCGCCCTAGCGGTGAACTGAAGACGGAGTGTGGGGGCACAGCGGGTGAGAGTGCTGCGGACCCCGTGGGCCGAGAGACGCTGCGGGTGACACCAGGCCGTCCGATAATTGAGGAGGGGCGGGAGATTAAGCGGACTGCTTGATCCACCGCAAGACCCGGCAGCAAGGAGCACGCAAGCGTAGTGCAAGCCCGAGCAACAGCGAAACACCGTGATACCTGAACCCCCTGGCCACCGGAGGGAGACAGGGCCGTTAAAGTTTCTCGCCCGGGGGGCTGCTCTGTTTCCTGGAAGCCGGGGGCAGCCAGCGAGGTCTCAGACAGGGGCCGCTTGGACCTTCCGGTCGCCCCGGGGAAGGCGGGCCTCGGAATAGAAGACTACACACGAGTGGTGTGGGCAGTGGCGGCTGGGGACCGGACGCTCTCAGACCTCATAACCCACGCAGCCGGGGCGCAGCAGTAGAAAGCGACAGGCAGTGGTTCAGCTCTCCGGCCGGACACCAGTAGACGAGACCTGAGTGCGCAGACATGGGCCGCACCAAATCATCGGGCCCAGGCCAGGCGAACCAGATCGATAAGTATACGGTCGCCATGGGTCGCGAAGACTAAGCGGTGGGAGGAGGCCCACACGAGATAGACAGTGACCCGGACCCCTCCCTCAAGGATATAATGCGGGCCATCAGAGACTTTAGAGGCACCCTCGAGCCAAAATTGGACTCCGTGACAGAGGAGGTGAACCTCCTACGAGCCGACTTCAGGAATATGTCGGAGAAGGTTTCAGTGGCGGAAACGGGCATTGGGAGCCTCCAGGCCAAAACTAAGCGACTGGAGGAGCAAGTGCCCTCCCTCACTAAAAACCAGGAAACCATCTATGCCCGCCTTGAAGACCAGGAAGGTAGGGCCCGGCGCAATAACATACGCTTCGTGGGGGTCCCGGAGGGAATGGAAGGACAGTCGGCGGACTGGTTCATCGAAGATCTGGTGCTCAAGCACCTGAAGCCCAAAAGACTGTCAAACTTCTTCTCCGTGGTGAGGGCACACCGGGCGCTGGGTGGAAAACCTAGACCGGGAGCCCCCCGCGCACCATCATCGCCCGCATCCTAAATTTCCGGGACAGAGACGCCATCCTGCAGGCTGCACGCACAACCGGGGACCTGCACATCAAGAATGCCACCATTCGCTTTTCCCGGACTTCACCCTTCGGGTCCAGCGCCAGAGCGCTCCTTCGATGGAGTGAAGAGGGCCCTCCGAGAACAGGGGGTAAAGTATATGATGCTGTTCCCTGCCAGGTTCAAGATCCTAGACGACGGAAAAGCATACTTCTTCGACACTCCGGCAGAGGCGGGTGACTGGCTCGAGGGCTGGCGAGCAGTGGGTCTGAGAGGCAGACAGGAACGTCCTGACCCGCACCAGCAGCCTACCGAGGCTGAATCCGAGGACTGGAGGCGACCTAACGGCCAGAGACCGGATCAGCGGCCAGATAAGTGACTATGGGAAGGGGCAAATCGCAGACTGGGAACTGGCCTCTGCGGGAGAGGAGCTTCACTGGACACACTGCGGGGAAATGGGGGATGAGGTAGCTCCATATTAGTAGAGGAGAGCGGGTTGGTGCCCCTTGTAAATAGTTGGATATACCGAGCCAGACTCATCCCGACTGGGACACTCCAGGGGCGCAGCCTGGGCGGACAGAGGGGCCTTGGATATCGGGGGTCCTGCTGAGCTCTAAACAATGGGCACTTGTTGTAGTTATTTGATAAGTACATCTCCATGCTGGCTGCAGGCGGCGCAGCCCTGTTTCTTCGTTTGTGTTTGATTCTATGGGGCGACAGGCACTCTGCCAGTTTCAAGGGTGGGTGGTTGGGGACTCACCTAGCAGGGATGCAGGGAGGGGGTTGTGGGGGGGAGGGGTTTGTTTTTTTCCTTGGGGGTAGAGGGGCGTTAGCTCGAGACCACAATAGCAATCCACAGAGGCAGTTCATGGCTGGCGACAAGACAGGGGGTAGGAGGGGAGAAATGCGACTGATACTACTCCAGGAAAATGGGGGCCCAGTTAGCCTGCGGGTATGGACCTGGAATGTCAATGAGTTGGTGTTAGAAATGGGATCTCTAGTTGGCAAGGGCTTGCACCTTTGTCCAAGTAGGGACCCTTCTTCCTAGTCAGGGTAAGGGTGTTACACTCGTGAAGTAACCCCTGCTCACCCTCGTGGTAGCTTGGCACGAGCAGTCAGGCTTAATTCAGAGGCAGTGTGTAAAGCATTTGCGCATAACCAACAGTAATACAGTGTAAGCACTACAAACGGACACCACACCAGTTTAGAGAAATAACCAATATTTTATATACTCAAGACAAGACCAATTACGACAAAAATCCACAATACTGTACTTTAAAAATGAATGCTTGATACGGTAACTTCTTCTTTGCAGGAATAGCATAAAAGCAAAGTTCAGTACGAGTCGGTAGCTCCGTCCGAGCCTACCGTGATGCTGAAAACCACAGAGTCTAACAGTTCCAGCCGACCGCGTCGATACGGGCCAGCAGAGTCATGAACAGACTCGGTTACAGTACCTTTCTCGTTGTGGCTGGTACGGAGTGTACGAGCCGGTCGGCGTTCGTCGCGGTTGCGGTGCAAGACGGAGCGATGCAAGGTGCGGTGTCCTCGATGCGGTGCAGGCAGCGGCTCGATGAGCGTCGTGTAGACGGAGTCGGTGAGTCCAAGGCGTGCGATGCAGGGTGAGACGATGCTCGATGCGGTGCTGACAGGTTGCGATGCAGGCGACCAAGCCGGAGTGTGGGAGCTGGCGTCGGACAGCGGTGCGAGTCGGAGCGGTGCGTCGCAGACGTGCGAGCGGTGCCCCAAATGCGGTGCGGTCACGACTCTTGAGCCAGTTGCAGCGACCTCGTCGGTCGGGTCCGGTTGGTTCAGTGAAGCGATGCGATGCGATGCGAACTGCGGTGCCCACAGGTCACGGTGCAAGCAGCGGCTCGATGTTGGCGGCGTCGGACGTCGCCCACGGTGAGACCAGGGTTGCGATGCGAGCGGGGCGATGCGGTCTGCGGTGCAAACAGGTCACCGGCCAGGGATGGATTCGGTTGACGGAGTCGGTTGCAGTTCCCTTCCTCTGTGGCAACTGAAACAGCGTTCCAGAAGCGGTACCCAGAGGCTTGTGAAGTCTTTGTAGTCCCTGAGACTTCTTAACAGGAGGCCAGCTCGGTTTCAGGCCCTTGGAGATACTCAGCACAAGTTTGTAGAAAGTTCAGTCCTTTCACTGCCCAAGGCAGAAGCAGCAGCTGCAGGCCAACCCAACAAAGCAACAACACAGCAAAGGGGCAGTACTCCTCCTGGCAGCTCTTCCAGCTCTTCGTCTTGGCAGGTTCCTTGATTCCAGCGAGATCTAAATTCATGGGGTCAGGGCCCCAATATTTATATCCCAAATTCCTTTGTTCTCTGAAGGCAGAGAGGCCTTTGCCTAGTCCAAACCAGTTCTGGAGCACTTTGTTGACAAGTCTCCGTCCCTTCTTTCAGTGAGTAGGCCAGGGACATCAGACGCACCACAGGAGGTGGAGCCAGCATTGTGGAGGGAAGGCACTGTCCTATTCAGGGCCCAGGTGCGACCCCTCCCACCCATCTACATGTAGATCTTGCTATTCAGCCCTGTGCTGACTCACCCTGTCTCCTGGCATCCCCCAGCCCCTGTCACTCACACTCCAGACAAGGAATACACAACCTCGCAGAGGCAGGCTTGGATGGTTAGACAAGAAAATACCCACTTTCTAAAAGTGGTATTTTCAAACACAGAATGTTAAAACCAACTTCACTAAAAGCTGCATTTTATCATTCTGAGTCCAGGCATACTAAACTCGAATTTCTACCATGTTCCCGAGGTCAGTTAGGATTATAAACTGTAATAATCAAAACTGCCCGTTCTGGCCTAGGGGGAACAGGTAGCCTTGCAATAGTGAAAAACGAACTAGGCTGTAATTCACTATCAGGACATGCCGCACACACCCGGGCATGTCCTACCTTTCGCATACACCGCACCCTGCCCACAGGGGTACCTTGGGCCTACCTTAGGGGTGACTAACATGTAGCAAAGGGAAGGTTTAGGGACTTGCAAGTGTGTGCACTTGCCAAGTCGACATGGCAGCCCCAGGCTGCGCACAGGCTCTGCGTTGGCAGGCCCGAGTTACACTTTACGGGCTGTTTGCGTGGGTGGCACAGTCTAGTGCTGCAGCCCACCAACAGCATTTGGTCTATAGGCCCTGGCACTCGCAGTGCACTTTACAAGGGACTGACACATAAACCAAATAGGCCAATCATGGAAACACCAATCCATAACACATTTTATACAGGAGCACTTGCACTTTCCCACTGGACCGCAGTGAGGAAAGTGCGCAGAATCATTACACCAGCAAAAACAGAGTCAAAACCGGGAGGTCAGAAAGCAAAAAGTCAGGGGAAACACGCCAAAAGATGCAAAGTCTAACACATGTCCCCTCCAGCTGAAAGTAGGGAGAACTACCCAACCCCATTGGAGTTCTCCTCACTAAGGCGGAAGAACCTGGACAGACCATCTGCGTTGGCGTGTTCTGTACCAGGACGGTGCTCCACCGTAAAGTCCATTCCCTGTAGGGAGATGGACCACCTCAGCAGTTTTGGATTCTCACCCCTCATTTGCATCAACCATCTGAGGGGCCTGTGGTCTGTCTGAACCCGGAAGTGAGTCCCAAACAGGTATGGTCTCAACTTCTTCAGTGCCCAGACCACAGCAAAGCTTCCCTTTCTATGGCACTCCACCTCTGTTCCCTGGGAAGTAGGCTCCTGCTAAGGAAGACTACAGGCTGATCCAGGCCCTCTTCGTTCAGTTGTGAGAGCACCGCTCCCACACCATGCTCTGAAGCGTCAGTCTGCACGACAAATTCTTTGGAGAAGTCAGGTGCCTTGAGCACGGGCGCCGTGCACATGGCTGCCTTCAGGGCATCAAAGCTTTCTGGCAGGACTCAGTCCAGATCACTTTCCTGGGCTGCCTCTTAGAGGTCAGCTCTGTTAAGGGGGCAACGATGGTGCCATAGCCCTTAACAAATCTCCTATAATAGCCGGTGAGACCTAAGAAGGCTCTCACCTCTGTCTGGGTCTTGGGGGTTCCCAAGCCAGAATGGTGTCAATCTTGGGTTGTAGGGGCGCCACCTGGCCGCTGCCTACCTGGTGTCCCAAGTACACCACAGAACCCTGCCCGATCTGGCACTTACTGGCCTTGATCGTGAGGCCTGCACCTTGCAGAGCCCTCAACACTCTCTCAAGGTGCTGTAAATGTTCTTCCCAGCTGGAACTGAACACAGCAATGTCATCCAGGTAGGCGGCACTGAAATCCTCCAGCCCAGCCAACACCTGATTGACCAACCTCTGAAAGGTGGCAGGGGCATTCTTCAACCCAAAGGGCATCACCCGGAATTGGTAATGACCTTCTGGGGTTGAGAACGCTGATCTCTCCTTGGCCCCATCGGTTAAGGCAATCTGCCAGTACCCAGACGTCAAATCAAACGTGCTGAGGAACCGGGCAGCTCCCAACCGATCAATGAGCTCATCAGCTCTGGGGATGGGGTGCGCGTCAGTCCTGGTGACGGCATTGAGCCCACGGTAGTCCACACAAAACCGGAGTTCTGGAGTGGCACCGGGCGCCGCAGCCTTTGGGACCAAGACCACTGGGCTGGCCCAAGGACTGTGGGAGGGCTCAATCACCCCTAACGCCAACATCTTAGAGACCTCCTCCTTGATGCTGGCTCTGACCCGGTCAGTCAACCTGTAAATCTTGTGCTTCACAGGAGGGCTGTCACCGGTGTCCACGTCATGGGTACACCAGTGAGTAACACCGGGGTCAGAGAGAACAGTGGGGCGAACTGTCCCAACAACTGGCGTCAGTCCCCCTGCTGCTCCTGAGTCAGAGTAGGGGAGAGGATCACACCCTCTACTGACCCATCCTGCTCCTTGGTAGACAGGAGGTCAGGGAGAGGCTCACTCTCCTCTTCCACCCCATCATCTGTCGCCAAGAGCATACTCACTTCGGACCTCTCGAAGTGGGGCTTGAGGCGGTTCACGTGAAGGACCCTCAAAGGATTCCTTGGAGCCTGCAAATCCACCAGGTAGGTGACGTCACTTTTGCGCTCCTTTACCTCATATGGCCCAGTCCACTTGTCCTGCAAGGCACAAGGTGCTACTGGGGCCATGACCCACACTTTTGCCCAGGTTGAAATTCGACCAGAGTGGCATTCTGGTCATACCATCTCTTCATTTCTTCCTGGCTTGCTTCTAGGTTCGCCTGAGCGAATTTCCTGAAGCGGGCAGTTTGGTTTCTAAAGGCCAGCATGTAGCTAAATACATCCTGGGGAGTTTTCCTGGGAGCTGCCTCCCAGCCTTCCTTTACCAAACTCAGAGGTCCTCTGACAGGGTGGCCATACAGGAGCTCAAAGGGGCTGTACCCAAGAGACTTCTGAGGCACCTCCCTGTACGCAAAGAGTAGGCATGGCAAGAGGACGTCCCACTTACGCCTCATGGGTTCTGTTAGACCCTTGATCATGCCTTTCAAGGTCTGGTTGAATCTCTCCACCAGACCGTTTCCTTGTGGGTGGTAAGGAGTGGTGAACTTGTAGGTTACACCACACTCCTTCCACAGGGATGTCATATACTTCGATATGAAATTGGTCCCCCTATCAGAAACCACCTCTCTGGGGAATCCCACACGGGAAAAGATCCCCATTAACGCCCAGCCCACCACTGGCGCCGTCGTTGTCCTGAGAGGGATTGCCTCCGGGTACCGGGTGGCATGGTCCACCAAGACCAGGATGTACCTGTTGCCCATGGCTGTCTTGGGATCCAGTGGCCCCACAATATCCATCCCTACCCTTTCAAAGGGTGTTCCAACAACAGGAAAAGGTTGGAGAGGAGCTTTGAGCTTCCTCCCACTCTTACCACTTGCCTGGCAAGTTTGGCAAGACCTACAGTGTGCATCTGACTGCCTTCGCATTTGGGGCCAAAGAAGTGGGTGACAAGCCTGTCAAAGGTCTTGTCCTGCCCCAAATGTCCTGCCAAAGGCACGTCATGAGCCAGACCCAGTAGGAAGGTCCTGAAGCGCTGGGGTACCACCAGCACACGGGCTGACCCAGGCTCAGCAACCTTAGGCTCACTGTATAGGAGACCACTCTCCCAGTAGATCAGATGTGACCCGGACTGATTACCAGCTGCCTGGTCTGCAGCCTGCCGCCGCAGACCCTCCAGAGTAGGGCACTCGTTCTGCTCCCTGCAGAACTCCTCCCTGGTGGGACCCCCTTCTTGCTGCCAGTGGGTCAGCTCAGAGATGTCTCCCAGTTCGGCTACCTGCTCCCCTGTAGGCACCGGGGCGTCCCCTCGAGGTCCGCCTCCTCCCGGTCCATGGGAACTTCGGGGGCCGGTTTCCCGCGCCCCCTGCCCTTTCTCTTGGCAGGGACTTGGGCCACTGTTTCAGGCTCCAAGTCCTCTTGATCACCCTTTCTGGCTGCCATTGACCGAGTAGACACGCATGCCCACTCTGGCAACCCAAGCATCTCCAAGTGAGACCTGAGCTCAACCTCCTTCCATAAGGACTGCTCCAGGTCGTTTCCTAGCAGACAATCTACAGGCATGGTAGGGCTCACAACCACCCTCAAGGGACCTGAGACCCCCACCATTCAAAGGGAACCTGCGCCACCATACATTGGCGCTCTGAGTTGTCTACAGCAACTACTTGGTGGAATGCCCCGGGGACTACTTGCTTCTCAGACACCAGGTGACACCGGACTGAGGTCACACTGGCTCCAGTGTCTCTGAGAGCCTCTACCCTGTTCCCATTAATGGTCACCCAGGTGCTATATTTCTTTGTGTTAGGGGCACCTGGTTTCCTGGGACCATCTCACTGTCCCCTAGTGAGACAAGGGTCATTTCTGCGGGATCCCCACCCTCCTGTGGGCACCCCTCCTCCCCGAGCGCTACACTAGCCAACACTTTGGACTGTCCACCGGTGGGTGGCTGTGTCCCCTTCGGGCACTTGGGGTCCCCTCTTAAAGTGACCTACCTGGTCACATGCATAACACTTGCGGGGCCGGTCTCAACAGGCTTCCTGTAGAGACCCCTTTCTTCTTATCACCGGGGGCTGGGAACCTTTACCCTGGGTACTAGTTTGGGGCCCTTTAGAGAACTCCTGTGCTTTACCCTTGTCCCCCCACCTTTCTGCTGGGGACCCTGCCCACCTTTGGCTGAGTCTCCCCCAAACGCTTTCTTGTGGACCCTGGTACTCACCCAGCGGTCCGCTTCCATAGCAAGCTTCCTGGGGTCAGTTAGCTTACTATCCACTAGGTGCTGGCGCAGATCTGCAAAACATAGACTAGACAAGTGCTCCCATGCAATCAAGTTGTAGAGCCCCTGAAAATCTGTTACACTACTGCCCTTCACCCAACCATCCAGAGACCTGCAGAACACATCCACACATTCCAACCAAGTGTTGGCATCAGACTTCTTACTGGACCTGAACTGATCCCTGTACTTTTCAGGAGTAAGACCATACTTCGTGAGAAGGGCATCCTTCATGTCAGCATAGGTGAGGTGATACCCCTTACCCAAAGCTATCAGAGCATCCCTTGCTTCTTCAGGGAAAAGTGGCCACAATCCTGCTCCCCAATTCTCCTCAGGGACCCCATGCATGTGTATGGCTGCCTCATAACCCTGAAACCACCTTTGTATGTCATCCCCCTTCTTGAACTCCTTGCCTACGTTCTTGGGAATGTGCACAATCCTGTCTGCCTTTCTGGACGAATTGCTGCCACCATCTGAGCCTGACTTACTTCTAAGTTCTAGCTCCTTCAGTTCTCTCTCATGCTCTAAGAGCATCTTCCTCTCCTCTATGGCCAATCTCTTCTCCTTCCGCTCACTCTCCAGCCTGAGCTTCTGCAGCTCAAACTGCCTTGCCTCCCGCCTGTCCTCCAGCTCCTCTGGGGACAGACTGCTGCTGCCTGACCTGGCGGGTTCCCCCTACCCTAAAGCACATCCACCCTGGAAATAGGCTCCTCCGCCTCCTCACTGAGATTACCAGGCTGCCCATTGGCATGTCTGGCTGCTACCCAGGCCCTCAGTGCCTTCTGTAGCTCCTCCTTCCTTGTGAGGCCTTTAATTTGGACTTTCAGGTTTTTACAAATCGCTCGTAGCTCCTTTACGGCGTAGGATTCCAACCTATCCTCCTCAAAGATAACTTCCAGAGATGCAACGGATGATGCAATTGATTCAGGCATGACAAACGTAGTGAGTTGAAAACTGGCAAGATCAAAAATAGGCCAAAAGAAAAAGAACCAGTATGTGGTCGTAATGGTCTGCGATATGGTAGTAGTGCACACCAATCACTGTAAGTCAAGTGCAAACACAAGTCCTATCCTCACCGCTGACAACCAATGTTAGAAATGTGATCTCTAGTTGGCAAGGGCTTGCACCTTTGTCCAAGTAGGGACCCTTCTTCCTAGTCAGGGTAAGGGTGTTACACTCGTGAAGTAACCCCTGCTCACCCTCGTGGTAGCTTGGCACGAGCAGTCAGGCTTAATTCAGAGGCAGTGTGTAAAGCATTTGCGCATAACCAACAGTAATACAGTGTAAGCACTACAAACGGACACCACACCAGTTTAGAGAAATAACCAATATTTTATATACTCAAGACAAGACCAATTACGACAAAAATCCACAATACTGTACTTTAAAAATGAATGCTTGATACGGTAACTTCTTCTTTGCAGGAATAGCATAAAAGCAAAGTTCGTACGAGTCGGTAGCTCCGTCCGAGCCTACCGTGATGCTGAAAACCACAGAGTCTAACAGTTCCAGCCGACCGCGTCGATACGGGCCAGCAGAGTCATGAACAGACTCGGTTACAGTACCTTTCTCGTTGTGGCTGGTACGGAGTGTACGAGCCGGTCGGCGTTCGTCGCGGTTGCGGTGCAAGACGGAGCGATGCAAGGTGCGGTGTCCCTCGATGCGGTGCAGGCAGCGGCTCGATGAGCGTCGTGTAGACGGAGTCGGTGAGTCCAAGGCGTGCGATGCAGGGTGAGACGATGCTCGATGCAGTGCTGACAGGTTGCGATGGAGGCGACCAAGCCGGAGTGCGGGAGCTGGCGTCGGACAGCGGTGCGAGTCGGAGCGGTGCGTCGCAGACGTGCGAGCGGTGCCCCAAATGCGGTGCGGTCACGACTCTTGAGCCAGTTGCAGCGACCTCGTCGGTCGGGTCCGGTTGGTTCAGTGAAGCGATGCGATGAGAACTGCGGTGCCCACAGGTCACGGTGCAAGCAGCGGCTCGATGTTGGCGGCGTCGGACGTCGCCCACGGTGAGACCAGGGTTGCGATGCGAAGCGGGCGATGCGGTCTGCGGTGCAAACAGGTCACCGGCCAGGGATGGATTCGGTTGACGGAGTCGGTTGCAGTTCCCTTCCTCTGTGGCAACTGAAACAGCGTTCCAGAAGCGGTACCCAGAGGCTTGTGAAGTCTTTGTAGTCCCTGAGACTTCTTAACAGGAGGCCAGCTCGGTTTCAGGCCCTTGGAGATACTCAGCACAAGTTTGTAGAAAGTTCAGTCCTTTCACTGCCCAAGGCAGAAGCAGCAGCTGCAGGCCAACCCAACAAAGCAACAACACAGCAAAGGGGCAGTACTCCTCCTGGCAGCTCTTCCAGCTCTTCGTCTTGGCAGGTTCCTTGATTCCAGCGAGATCTAAATTCATGGGGTCAGGGCCCCAATATTTATATCCCAAATTCCTTTGTTCTCTGAAGGCAGAGAGGCCTTTGCCTAGTCCAAACCAGTTCTGGAGCACTTTGTTGACAAGTCTCCGTCCCTTCTTTCAGTGAGTAGGCCAGGGACATCAGACGCACCACAGGAGGTGGAGCCAGCATTGTGGAGGGAAGGCACTGTCCTACTCAGGGCCCAGGTGCGACCCCTCCCACCCATCTACATGTAGATCTTGCTATTCAGCCCTGTGCTGACTCACCCTGTCTCCTGGCATCCCCCAGCCCCTGTCACTCACACTCCAGACAAGGAATACACAACCTCGCAGAGGCAGGCTTGGATGGTTAGACAAGAAAATACCCACTTTCTAAAAGTGGTATTTTCAAACACAGAATGTTAAAACCAACTTCACTAAAAGCTGCATTTTATCATTCTGAGTCCAGGCATACTAAACTCGAATTTCTACCATGTTCCCGGGGTCAGTTAGGATTATAAACTGTAATAATCAAAACTGCCCGTTCTGGCCTAGGGGAACAGGTAGCCTTGCAATAGTGAAAAACGAACTAGGCTGTAATTCACTATCAGGACATGCCGCACACACCCGGGCATGTCCTACCTTTCGCATACACCGCACCCTGCCCACAGGGGTACCTTGTGCCTACCTTAGGGGTGACTAACATGTAGCAAAGGGAAGGTTTAGGGACTTGCAAGTGTGTGCACATGCCAAGTCGACATGGCAGCCCCAGGCTGCGCACAGGCTCTGCGTTGGCAGGCCCGAGTTACACTTTACGGGCTGTTTGCGTGGGTGGCACAGTCCAGTGCTGCAGCCCACCAACAGCATTTGGTCTATAGGCCCTGGCACTCGCAGTGCACTTTACAAGGGACTGACACATAAACCAAATAGGCCAATCATGGAAACACCAATCCATAACACATTTTATACAGGAGCACTTGCACTTTCCCACTGGACCGCAGTGAGGAAAGTGCGCAGAATCATTACACCAGCAAAAACAGAGTCAAAACCGGGAGGTCAGAAAGCAAAAAGTCAGGGGAAACACGCCAAAAGATGCCAAGTCTAACAGTTGGGCAACAAAATAAAGCGCACACTGGTGCTACAACACCTAAAGAGGCACGCCCCAGACGTAGTCCTGATCCAAGAGTCGCATTTGCGGGGGAATAGGTGTAAGGCCCTGGATCGCTTTGGTTATAAAATGATTGCACACGCAGGGTACACTTCCGGGGCCCGAGGAGTGGGTATCCTAGTGCGCAGCACCCTACCCCTGGTGATAACTGACACGTGGGCGGATGACACTGGGGGGCCGATTCCGATCTCGGTCGGAGGCGCACCCAATACTATTCGGTCGGGAAAAAGCCATGCGAAAGCCAGTTTCCCGACCGATCCGTACAGTACACCGAACGAGCAAGTACGATGCGCACAACAGCAAAAATCCCGGCCGAGCCGTACTCACCCAAACCAGGTCCTGTTCTCCGACCGAGGCGAATCCGGAAACGCCGAATCGAGTCGCACGGAAGGGAAAATGCAGCCCCGTCCGGCCGGACAAGTACGATGCGCTTTCCGTACGCGCCGAACCCGTCGCTACGCACGGCACGTCAAAGCATCCGGGAGAGGCGCACATAAGCTCCGAATCGCGCCACAACACGATCCACGGCTACGAGACGAACACAGCACCGACGAGGACGACGCGAAGCGACGAGGACGAAGCCAAGCGACGAGGACGACGCGAAGCAACGAGAAGGACGAACGACACGAACCAACCATGAATCCCTTCGTCCCGATCATACCAATATTCTACATCTACTACCGGAACAGGCACGGACGCGTACGGCGCAGAAGGTAAGTCAGACACCAACCACAAAACACATACAACACGTACACGACACATCACACACATACACTGGGAATCTGAATATACTTACACCAGCAACAGCAGCACCATAGGGGCGGGATGCCCATCACCAATGCCACATATGCACACAGGGGCCTGAATGCGCGCCACCACCCCAACCCAGGGGGGCTGGATGCCAACCACCCTCAACCAGGGGGGCAGGATGCCTACCACTACTACCACCCTCACCCAGGGGGGCAGGATGCCCACCACTACTACCACCCTTAGCCAGGGGGGCTGGATGCCTACCACCACCCTTAGCCAGGGGGGCTGGATGCCCACCACCACTACCACCCTCAACCAGGGGGGCAGGATGCCTACCACTACTACCACCCTCACCCAGGGGGGCAGGATGCCCACCACTACTACCACCCTTAGCCAGGGGGCAGGATGCCTACCACTACTACCACCCTCAACCAGGGGGCAGGATGCCCACCACTACTACCACCCTCACCCAGGGGGGCAGGATGCCCACCACTACTACCACCCTTAGCCAGGGGGCTGGATGCCTACCACCACCCTTAGCCAGGGGGCTGGATGCCTACCACTACTACCACCCTCAACCAGGGGGCAGGATGCCTACCACTACTACCACCCTCACCCAGGGGGCAGGATGCCCACCACTACTACCACCCTTAGCCAGGGGGTGCCAGATGCCCACCACTACCACCCTTAGCCAGGGGGCAGGATGCCCACCACTACTACCACCCTTAGCCAGGGGGGCTGGATGCCTACCACCACCCTTAGCCAGGGGGGCTGGATGCCCACCACTACTACCACCCTCAACCAGGGGGGCAGGATGCCTACCACTACTACCACCCTCACCCAGGGGGCAGGATGCCCACCACTACTACCACCCTTAGCCAGGGGGCAGGATGCCTACCACTACTACCACCCTCACCCAGGGGGCAGGATGCCCACCACTACTACCACCCTTAGCCAGGGGGCTGGATGCCTACCACTACTACCACCCTCAACCAGGGGGGCAGGATGCCTACCACTACTACCACCCTTAGCCAGGGGGCAGGATGCCCACCACTACTACCACCCTTAGCCAGGGGGGCTGGATGCCTACCACCACCCTTAGCCAGGGGGGCTGGATGCCTACCACTACTACCACCCCCACCCAGGGGGGCAGGATGCCTACCACTACTACCACCCTCACCCAGGGGGCAGGATGCCCACCACTACTACCACCCTTAGCCAGGGGGGCTGGATGCCTACCACTACTACCACCCTCAACCAGGGGGGCAGGATGCCTACCACTACTACCACCCTCACCCAGGGGGCAGGATGCCCACCACTACTACCACCCTTAGCCAGGGGGGCAGGATGCCCACCACTACTACCACCCTTAGCCAGGGGGCAGGATGCCTACCACTACTACCACCCTCACCCAGGGGGGCAGGATGCCCACCACTACTACCACCCTTAGCCAGGGGGCAGGATGCCCACCACTACTACCACCCTTAGCCAGGGGGGCTGGATGCCCACCACTACTACCACCCTTAGCCAGGGGGCTGGATGCCTACCACTACTACCACCCTCAACCAGGGGGGCAGGATGCCTACCACTACTACCACCCTTAGCCAGGGGGCAGGATGCCCACCACTACTACCACCCTTAGCCAGGGGGGCTGGATGCCTACCACTACTACCACCCTTAGCCAGGGGGCAGGATGCCCACCACTACTACCACCCTTAGCCAGGGGGGCTGGATGCCTACCACCACCCTTAGCCAGGGGGCTGGATGCCTACCACTACTACCACCCCCACCCAGGGGGCAGGATGCCTACCACTACTACCACCCTCACCCAGGGGGGCAGGATGCCCACCACTACTACCACCCTTAGCCAGGGGGCTGGATGCCTACCACTACTACCACCCTCAACCAGGGGGGCAGGATGCCTACCACTACTACCACCCTCACCCAGGGGGCAGGATGCCCACCACTACTACCACCCTTAGCCAGGGGGGCTGGATGCCTACCACCACCCTTAGCCAGGGGGGCTGGATGCCTACCACTACTACCACCCTCAACCAGGGGGGCAGGATGCCTACCACTACTACCACCCTCACCCAGGGGGGCAGGATGCCCACCACTACTACCACCCTTAGCCAGGGGGTGCCAGATGCCCACCACTACCACCCTTAGCCAGGGGGCAGGATGCCCACCACTACTACCACCCTTAGCCAGGGGGGCTGGATGCCTACCACCACCCTTAGCCAGGGGGGCTGGATGCCTACCACTACTACCACCCTCAACCAGGGGGGCTGGATGCCTACCACTACTACCACCCTCACCCAGGGGGGCAGGATGCCCACCACTACTACCACCCTTAGCCAGGGGGCAGGATGCCTACCACTACTACCACCCTCACCCAGGGGGGCAGGATGCCCACCACTACTACCACCCTTAGCCAGGGGGCTGGATGCCTACCACTACTACCACCCTCAACCAGGGGGGCAGGATGCCTACCACTACTACCACCCTTAGCCAGGGGGCAGGATGCCCACCACTACTACCACCCTTAGCCAGGGGGGCTGGATGCCTACCACCACCCTTAGCCAGGGGGGCTGGATGCCTACCACTACTACCACCCCCACCCAGGGGGCAGGATGCCTACCACTACTACCACCCTCACCCAGGGGGGCAGGATGCCCACCACTACTACCACCCTTAGCCAGGGGGGCTGGATGCCTACCACTACTACCACCCTCAACCAGGGGGGCAGGATGCCTACCACTACTACCACCCTCACCCAGGGGGGCAGGATGCCCACCACTACTACCACCCTTAGCCAGGGGGGCTGGATGCCTACCACCACCCTTAGCCAGGGGGGCTGGATGCCTACCACTACTACCACCCTCAACCAGGGGGGCAGGATGCCTACCACTACTACCACCCTCACCCAGGGGGGCAGGATGCCCACCACTACTACCACCCTTAGCCAGGGGGTGCCAGATGCCCACCACTACCACCCTTAGCCAGGGGGCAGGATGCCCACCACTACTACCACCCTTAGCCAGGGGGGCTGGATGCCTACCACCACCCTTAGCCAGGGGGGCTGGATGCCTACCACTACTACCACCCCCACTCATAGGATGGACAATGCATGACACAACAAGCACACCACAACCTAGGGAATGCAAGATTAAGACATCCCCCCACCACCATGACAAGCGTGTGAGCAGGCTGTGTCAAATGCCTACAACACCGAACATGACATTGAACATACAATGTGACCCCCTAGCACATGTGCCACACATATATGTGTGTGGCACCCACAATGCAAGCAGCCCATGACCATTGTGGCAATGGGGCCTAAACCCCCATCATCACAGTGACCAAAAGGCAAGTGTGGGGTCCATAGCTGAAGCACATTTTGACCATTGTGGCAATGGGGCCTAAACCCCCATCATCACAGTGACCAAAAGGTAAGTGTGGGGTCCATAGCTGAAGCACAGTTTGACCATTGTGGCAATGGGGTCTAAACCCCCATCATCACAGTGACCAAAAGGCAAGTGTGGGGTCCATAGCTGAAGCACATTTTGAACATTGTGGCAATGGGGTCTACACCCTCATCATCACAGTGACCAAAAGGTAATTGTTGACAAAGAAAGAGCTGCAACTGCCAAACTGCATGGATCATTCCTGGTCACAGAACCAAAAACTCATCTGTGGCAAAGTAGTGTATGTGTCCCATTGCAACATAAATTGGGGGAGCCAAATACTGCAGTGCAAATGAAACATTCCTTTGGCCATGTGCAGACAAACAACACCCATGGTGGCTGAGACCGTCAACAGTCATCAATGACACAATGACAGAAGTGACCATCAGAATGCAGAACCACATATTTGCACCAATGGGCACACAAATGCAGATACCCTGTGGAGACAGCAGATGTGAGGTGAACAGATACCATACCATGGCAGCAATGGGACACACAAACCATGATCACTGTGCTGACCGATGACCTAGGAGTCCCAGGGACAGCAGGGGAAACACACCAAACAACATACAGCCAATGGCACACCCAAGATATGCCAATGCAGTGGTGCAGATGCACAAACACAAACAGGCAGACCAACACTGTCATCATACACAGCAGGTGAGGGGTGGGGGTGCCATTGTCCCCAGGCAACAACACAACACATGAGGAGAGCTGAATACCAATCATACAGATGTGCATACACTGCCACACTAAGGTAACTCATGGATCCAAATCCCCTATGTGGGCAAGCAGGCATTGACAGGTGAGAGGGAGCACAAAACACACATGTCACACAGGCACGTAGGAACAACAACTGACACAGCAAGTCACAGACACACCACAGCACCACCCCCAGGGCCCCCACAATGTGGTGACCCTGGGCTGAAGAAAAATACCACTGTGATGACAAAGCTAAATGTCGTTCACACTGTGAACCACAGTCAGGTGTCCTGAGCAACTAACTACCATCACACCTACACAAGCACAAATCAATCAGCATGGCCAGTAAGCCAAGGCCAACATGGAGGCAGGGGACTAGCCGGGCAACAACTCTCATCTGCACACACTCAACACCACACCCCTCGACCTCCAACAATGTGCAGCAGTGAAGTACACATGCACTGGTGACATTGCACATGCACCCATTACTATTCCAGGGTGGTGGGTGGGAACCAAGGTGTAGAAACACATCACACATGGACACTCAACAAGACTCCTGAATGTCTGACACACTGCACACTACGCTGTACATGGACATGACGGCAATACCACACCGACCAATGGGATCCCAGCCACAGTCACACACCAATGAAGAAACCAAGGTCACCCACAAAGAACACACATAGACAACAACCAACATTGCAGCCCGGACCCTAAGGAGTGCCAGCAGTCACACACACAACGTGTCACAATCACTGAAAGATAACACAAACTGGAAATCACATGACAGGGGCAAACAACAAGTGCCAAAGGGAAACCTGACTGTGACCCATCTGCGTCAGCACACAAACTCTGCCCTGACAGCAAACACACCTATGGGTGACACCCTGATGACCAGTAATGTGCCATGCACCCACATCACAGAGAACACAGGGAGAAGACTTTGGGGGAACATAGCTCAAGTCAGCAAGCATCACAAACAGGTACAACACTAGGGATCACAGCATGCGCAGATGAATGGAAGTGAACACACAGACATGCACATACAACACACACCTTGGGCGCAGGCAATGTCACACGTGTACACACTGCCATGAGGGGACTCCACTCCTGTGTGAGGAAAGCTGTGCCATATGTTGCCTCAGTAGGGCCCCATCATGTCAGCTGAGCACTTGGTCACACAATCAACAATTAGCACCAAATGAGGGCTCCCATCACATCAGCCTGGTCATGGATGTGCCAACGGAATCATCAGCACAGATCCAACACACTTGTATAGCAATGTTGCACTGACTACACGGATGAGTCCCTCCCCATTGATGCCCAAACCTGCATGTCCACTGGAGATGGCAACACGGTCAGGGAAGTAGACAAATGCAACGATGGCAGGCACAACAGATGTGCAGGGGTGGAAGCCACAGATGTGAAATTGCCAATGTAAGTAGGAAACCCATTGCCAAATACTGAACACATGACACCCTCAGATGCTGCTATTGATGACATGGATACACCACATGATAGGACACATTCCCCCTGGACCACATGGGTTCCTGCACAGTAACACTTCATAATCATGAGACCAGATATCACCATCACTGCAGCAAGGGCATGGTTAGCTGCACCAACAACATGTACATCTGAAGCATGAGCACTAGAGAAAAGAAAGTTGCTTTATTCAGCATATGTGTTGAGGCCAAACGAAGTCCTGAAAAAAGAGCAAAGGCCAATGGCCAGTCCATTGTCAAAGTTCAAACAGGGTGACACTGGCAGATGTCACCCTACGCATGCCTGCACAATACCAGGGACAATCCACTAGGAGGGGCAACCGGGGGGCAGGCCAGGCACCGCAGGGACAGGATCAGGGCTCACCAGGGGGAGTCAGGGAAGGGGTGGTGGGTGCTGGAGAGCCACTGACAACTGCAGTGGAGGTGTCTGACATGGTGTGTGCCGGCACAACTGGGGGCATGACACAGATGTCGTGGGTGCCGGCACAACTGCAGTGGACCCTGCAGATGGGGTGGACAGGTCCGCCACTGCAGTGCCCAAGTCAGACAGGGCGGTAGTGGACTCCACTGCAGTGCCTACCTCCAGGGGAGGAGAATGGGGAACAGGCAAGGTGGGTTGGACAGAGGGGGAGGACACCCTCACCACATCAGTGGCACAGACAAGCGCAGCGGGGGTGTGGTGCTGGGAGAGCAAGTGGCAGGGGGAGAAGGCCGGAGCATCTTGGGGATGGTATATCTGTGGGTGGGGGAACCTGGGGCAGGGTGTGGTGGGGGCACCTGTGCAGTGGGGGCCTGAGGGATGGAGGACGGAGACCTTGTGCCTGAGCTGCAGGGCGGTGGCGGGGTCTTGCTCTTAGCACTCCGGGGGACTTGCGGGTGGGGGCCTCAGTCCGTCTGCGCCTGGGGGAGGGTGTCCGGGGGCGAGGGGCACTCTGCTCCGTGTGGGTGGGCTTCCTCTTCCCCCGGGATGCTGGAGCAGCTTCATCGGTGGGGAAGAGGCCGAGGTCACAGAGGAAGAGCTGCTGTGACTTTGGGGTTGCAGGTGAGGCAAGGGAGGGTGCTTTGGAGGAGAGGGAACTGAGGACTGCGCAGTGCATGTGGATGCGTGTGTGTGTTCCAGGGCCCCATCCCCTGTGAGTCTGGCTTCAGTCCCCTGAATGTGCTTGCGTGTGCGTTTTGTCATTGGCGTGTGTGTCAGTGTGCTGGATGTGTGTGTGCTGGTGTGTGCCAGTGTGTGTGTGCCTGGGATGGGTAAGGTGCTGGGGAGTGTGGATGGAGCAGAGGCAGGAGGGGTGAGGGACCGTTTGAGGAGGGACACTGCTGCCGTCAGGGAGGAGTCCATGGACCTATTGCCCCTCTGTAGGTCAGACATGCCCGATGAGATGCCCTCCATGAACGACACCAGCTGAGTCAACAGCGCGGTGTGCGCATGGAGGACACTCAGCATGGCTGTCTGCCCTACATGGAGCTGGCGAAGGAGGTACACAGACTCCTCACTCAGGGCAGCAGGGGACACAGGGGCAGGGGGTGCGGTGCCTGGCCCAAAGGAGACACGCTCCCGGACATGGGAGCCTCCACGGACCTGGGGAATGGGAGCCAATGGGAGGGCGGTGGTGGTGCTGGTGGTGGCGGGGACAGCAACACTAGCTGGGGTGTGGTGGCTGCTGACACCCGCCTCCACAAGGGAGTCATCCTCCGAGTTGCTCTGGTCCTCAGCTGAGGTGGATGCTGCTGAGGACTCCTCGGTGTGGCTCCCTCGCCCTCCGTGCCACTGGGTCCCTCCGACCACTCCTCGGCTGCTGACCCAGTCTGGCTCTCCGGCTCCTCCTGGTCCGTGGAGCTGTCCCCTTCCGTGGCCGTGGATGTATCTGCAAACAATGGGGAAACAGACAGACATCAGTCACCTGCACATAACGCACACACCACTGTGAGCACAGCACATCCCAGAGCAAGCCCTGGCATCATTAGTTGTACATTGCTAAAAGTGCACTAATTGAACAGGAGAAGTCAATTGTCAGTCTGATGCCAAGCATGGCACTCACATCCCACATGGCCTTGCACCCATCTGTCTGGTGTCTGTTGGATTGCAACACCCCAGTGTTGACACATGCACCAAGTACACAGTAGTTGGACAGTGCAGAGGACACGGTGTGGACACATCACAGCTCTTGCCACTGAGTCAGTACAGGTTTACGGATGTAAGGGATGCCCAGAGTCAAATAGGAAATGCATGTGATGCATACCAGCGACAGACACCATGATGCACCCATGTCCTGATAGCCAGCGCCACTATGGTGTGCATGTAGCACATGTCACTCCCCTGCAGGATCACCAATCAGTAGACACATGCCATGGCGGAGGCATGACTGCAAAGTCATACATCACTGTCTCAGTGATGTATGACTTTGCAGCCAGACAACAACACTCTGCACTGTGTCACAATAGTAGGTCATGGGGAATGCAAGTCCTGGAGCTGCACAAGTGCACATGTACATCCCCCCACAACACATCCTCTTAACCCTCATCTGTCCAGGTCATACCTATTGGACATATGGGAGACCTGTGACACTACCCTACATGTCAGAATACAGGCATTGTGTAAGCAATGGACCCACCCATGATGCCCACCACAGAGTCAGGGAAACAGATGCTGTCTCCCACCTTGAGTCAAGCAAACTGCAAGGACACAGTCCTAAGTGACAGAATTCCCTGCATGTAAGGGCCACACCTGGGTATCAGATGAGGAGTGGGCAGTGCACAATAGAGGGACATGGCTCCTGGACAACATGACTGCTGTACTGTGGCAGTTCAACCTGGCCCGAGGAGGGCACATAACATGTTAGACAGAGTACACAGTGCAGTCTTTGACTCACCCCCTCCTTGCTGCTCTCTGGCCTTCAGCTGCCCATCCAGGTCTGGAAAGACCACCGCCAGGATCCTGAGCATGTGGGGGGTCAGGGTCCGTGTTCCGCCCCTCCTGCGAGGAGGCGACAGCTTCAGCTGGACCCGTGCAATCCTCCGGGTCCAGCCCCGAAGGTCCTGCCACCTCTTTTGGCAGTTGCGGATCCGGCGCTTGTAGACCCCCACGGACCGGACAGCCCGGACGATGTCCTTCCAGATCTCATGCTTCCGATGGGCAGAAGCCTGTCAGGATGACAAAGTGATAAGGACATTACTACACATGCAACATATCCGTGCATGACACAGTTGCATATACATGTCGCAATCACAGGGGCACATGGTGTACCCAGGCAGTGCACGGCTGCCCATGGACAGTTTTCCAGAAGTCACTACATGGTATCATAGCATGGGGAGTAAAACCCTGTTCAGAAGCACTGTCACTGCACCATACCTGTCCAGTGCAAGTCACTACACACTATGGGGGTGACAACTACTCAGTGAGCCTGCTAGCCAGTGGTGTGCTGACTCTCAGCCTTGCTAGTCAGACAAAATGCACATTCAGAAAGGCAGTGCACAGAACACTCACCTGCTCCCCTGGTGTCCCATACAGCTTGCTGTACTGTGGAAGTAGGCTGTCCAGCAGGGCCTGGTTCTCTTCAAGGCTGAAGGCTGGGGCTCTCTCCACAGTACGTGCCATTGCAGGGTCCAGAGGGGCAGAGACAGCAGCAGTGCAGTGGCAGATGTCGTCCTGGAGCATGTAGTGCAGGCAAGTGGGCTCTCAGGGGAACATGCAGCAATATATATGTGCTGGAGAGGCAGATACTGTCCCTTGTGTCCAAAGTGATAGGTCCAAGTCGTTAGCATCTTCTGAATCTGGCCAATCCATGGAATAGCAGCACCAAAACACGCCCACAGCATCCTTCAAATCTTCAACTTCATGACATACATTATTTTGCAACATTGTTGTGGGTGACCAACTGATTTTCCAGCAACCGACTCGTTCGAATATTCAAAAACGCGTCCGTTGCCAGGCAAGCCCATTGTCAATGGGTGCGCACCGATCGGTCCATTGCTGTTCAACGCGCACAGGGGTACAACGCGTACCCGCACACATTGAAAGCAATGGGCCGGCCGGAGGCACCGATCGGTCCATTGCTGTTCAACGCGCACAGGGGTACAACGCGTACCCGCACACATTGAATGCAATGGGCCGGCCGGAGGCACCGATCGGTCCATTGCAGTACAACGCGCACAGGGGTACAACGCGTACCCGCACACATTGAATGCAATGGGCCGGCCGGAGGCACCGATCGGTCCATTGCTGTTCAACGCGCACAGGGGTACAACGCGTACCCGCACACATTGAATGCAATGGGCCGGCCGGAGGCACCGATCGGTCCATTGCTGTTCAACGCGCACAGGGGTACAACGCGTACCCGCACACATTGAATGCAATGGGCCGGCCGGAGGCACCGATCGGTCCATTGCTGTTCAACGCGCACAGGGGTACAACGCGTACCCGCACACATTGAATGCAATGGGCCGGCCGGAGGCACCGATCGGTCCATTGCTGTTCAACGCGCACAGGGGTACAACGCGTACCCGCACACATTGAATGCAATGGGCCGGCCGGAGGCACCGATCGGTCCATTGCTGTTCAACGCGCACAGGGGTACAACGCGTACCCGCACACATTGAAAGCAATGGGCCGGCCGGAGGCACCGATCGGTCCATTGCTGTTCAACGCGCACAGGGGTACAACGCGTACCCGCACACATTGAATGCAATGGGCCGGCCGGAGGCACCGATCGGTCCATTGCAGTACAACGCATCACTGTACATGTGACTGGCATATGTCAGCATGCCTGTCTCAGATGGACATATGCCAGCCACAGATAGCTCCCAGGGAGTGAGGGGCACACCTACATCACGACAGCCTGTCCAAACCTTATCATAAGGCATGTAAGGCTGCATTTCCTATTGTGTGTATGTTGGTGTACATGTTGTCCTGTGGGTGTCACCTGTGGGCAGCCACCCCCAGGCTGTGCACGTGTTCATGGGGACAGGATCATGGGTGTTACGTGTACGTGACCACTGTGATGTGCAACTGTTCATATCTGTGCATGTGCCATGGTCACATTTCACAGTGGTGTTTGTGTATGTCATGTCACATACCCCGTGAGTCCCATGTGGGACGGTATGTTTGAGCCAGGGTGTCCCAGTGGCACAATAGTGATGGCCCTCCACAGTCTTTGTGCATGTAGTGTTTACAATGTCTCTGATTTCATGTGCACAATGGGAGACAGTCTCCACATCCACGTTGTGTGTGCATGGACTCTGATGTTGTGCGTGTGTGTCACAGACGTCCATGGCTCTCCTGCCATGGCAAGTGTGGCCACTACCTGTGGGGGTCATGTTTGTTTTGTTGTGGTGTACACATGATACTCCAGGTGATGCCAGTGTCCATGTGGCATTACAGGGTCCCTGGGAATGTGCCTGTCGTTGAGCTGTGGTGCCTGGGGCACATCTGTCCTCACATGTCACTGGGGGGTGACTGTGACACAGCATCATGATATCCAATGGGCCAAACAGGGACAAATTGATGCCACCTGTAGGACCGTGTTGACAGATGTTGGCCATGTATGTACCATAAATGTCGTTCCGGTACTGCACACTTCATGTAGTTGTGCCTCATGATGATGTATGTTGGGATCTTGAGTGTGTTCAATGCCGCATATGTGGGGTGACTGACGATCTTGCTTACTTCTCCTCTGCACTGCAGGGCTCCTGCTGTCCATCGGCCATTCCCAGACCTGGCAACGATGGTGGAACGGGACAGCATCCGACGGTACCGCTTCACCAGGCAGCTGATTGAGGATTTGGCAGTGCAGTTGTCCCCACATTTGCAGCCTGGCCGGCCGTATCCTACAGCGCTGACCCCCAAGGTGAAGGTGATGGCAGCCCTACACTTCTTTGCCACCGGTACCTTCCAACATACTGTGGCGTCTGCTGGTGGGATGTCACAGACCATGTTCAGCCGTGTGCTCCGCGATGTTTTGGCGGCAATGTTGCTCTTCCTGAACCGGTACATCTATTTCCCTAGACTGCGACGACTCACTGACGTGAAGAGTGACTTTTATGCCCTGGGGAGGATGCCGCATGTCATTGGCTCCATTGATGGGACACATGTGGCTTTGGTACCACCACAGGCCCAGGAGCAGGCCTACAGGAACCGCAAGCACTACCACTCGGTCAATGCACTGGTGGTGTGTCTTGCAGACATGACCATCACACACGTGTGTGCCCGTTTCCCTGGTTCAGCACACAATGCCTTTGTGATGAGGAGTAGTCGCATCCCCAGGTTGATGGCACAGATGCAGAACCAGCGTGCCTGGCTTGTCGGTGTGTACTGACTTTGTGCCATTGTGTGTGATCTGATCTGTAGTATTCCGCCCACTTTTCCAAGTCAGCTGATGTGCACTTGTCTGTCCGTAGGTGACTCGGGATACCCCAACATGCCGTGGTTGCTGACACCCCTCAGGAACCCTGTGACACCTGCCCAGATGCGCTACAATGAGGCACATGGTCGGACCAGGAGAGTGATTGAGCGGACCTTTGGTCTCCTGAAGAGCCGCTTCCGCTGCCTGGACAAGACCGGAGGGTCCCTCCCATATGCCCCTGCGAAAGTGTGCAAGATTATCATCGTCTGCTGCATGCTCCACAACCTGGCAGTGCGGAAGGAGTTGCCTCTCATCCAGGATGACGATGACCAACATCCGCCACCTGTGGAGGATCCTGGCCTGGACCACGATGCCAGTGACGATGATGATGATGATGGTGATGGTGATGTCCGCACACAGCTCATCACCAACTTCTTTAGCTGAATGTGAGTATCCTGAGGTGTCATGTGAATGATGTGAGTTGGCATGATGTGTGGGTGGTGCTCTGGTGCTGTTGGAGTGTGTCCATGGGCTACTTGACAGGATGTGTGTTGCGATGTGTGGTGACAGGTGGGCTGTACTCCCCAACAGTGTTGACATGCTAACTTGGTTCTGGGTGGGTATCTTGTAACATGTATTGTGCATGAGTTTTGCTGTTCTGTCCTGTACTGCATTGCTTTTGACTGTGTGTCATTTCTGTCCTTCACAGGGTACTTTCAGATTCGTTTGGTGAACTGTGTCCACCGACGACGTGATTGCACATCCAGGCTGGTAGCTGTTGTGTCCCTACAGGTGATGTGCGCCACACCCATGGACTTCCTTCAGTCTACAGTTGTTGACTGTGTGCCCGCTGCCAGGTGGGATTACCTTGCATCTGTAGTGGTTACAGCATGTTGCAACTGTGTAATAAACCTGTGCTTCACTTTGTGATGTGCGTTGTCTGTGGTCACACATTTGACTGCCATTTGCTTACTGCACCTGTGGGCTACTTGACTACAACTGGGAATGGGTGTGGTGTCTGTGCATTGCACCGTCTTCCCTGGCAACATCAGTGTAGGCAATGAGTCAGATGGCCTAGGTGTGTATGTGTTGTGTAGCCCTGGTGGTGTGTCTCCCTCATATGTGTCACGTTGCCTGTACTCACATGCCTGTGTTGTCCTTGCTGTTGCAGTTCGCATACACTGTGTAATTTTGCAGTTCATCATCCCCATAACAGCACCCACGTTGGAATCACGACAGAGGCAAGTATGGTGTATTAGTGTGTTTATTGTGATAATAGTGCATAGGATGGATTGTGCTGTACATGAATCTTGCAATCCCAAGTTCCTAGATGAATAGAAAGTCCAGGTAGACAGGATCCCCAGTATCGGGGCCACTGTTGTCTGACACATTGTTCCAACTTATACTCCCCATGCAATGTGTGGGAGTAGTGTTGCCATCAACAGGGTGAACAGTCTGTGCACAAAGGCGAAAATCCAGAACAGGTTCAGGCTTCCTGGGAGTTGCGCTTGGCCATCAGCCTCTCACTTTCCCCTCCTCGGACGACCCCTCTTCTTGGGGGGGGGCCCTCAAGTGCAGGCTGCTGCGGTGCAGGGGACTCTCCGCCAGAGTCCTCCTCCCTCCCTGTGGCAGTTGCAGTTTGTTCGGTACCAGATGTTGTTGGCACACAGGGAGGTGTGGACTGGTTGCTGTTCATCTGGCGGAGGCATTGTAAAATGTCCCTGTGCACCGCCGTCATCTCATGTAGTACATCCCACTTGGACTCCACGCGGGTCATGTGGGAGTCCACACGTGACATGTGGGAGTCCACACGTGACATGTGTGACTCCACTTGGGACATGTGGGAGTCCAAGCGGGCATGATGGGCAGCCTGCTGCTGTTTAATGTCTCTGAGGAGCCCCACTACCTGGCTGAGCTCTCCGGTGCTGGACTGGTACGCATCAGCTATGCGTACCAGTTGTGGGTCTTCATGCACACCAGCAACGTCTGCAAGCAGCGACCTCTGTCTCCCACCCCTCCCACCACCCCTGCTGACATGTGCAGTGTGTGCAGTTGCACGCACAGATAACCCTGGTCCACCTTGGGGGTTGGTGGTGGTGGTGGTGTCCATGGCCCCAGGTTGGTCCAGGGTCACTGCGCTGGTGTTGTTCCTTATTCTGTCCATGTCGGCAGGGATGGTATTCGTGGTGACAGTCGTTGGAGGGGTGGGTGCAGGGGGTGCAGCTGGTGGACCTGCTGGTGCTGCAGCTGGTGGTCCTGCTGGTGCAGCATGTTGACTTGCACCGGATGTGCCAGGTTGTTCTTCATCGTCCGAGGAGGACAGAGGCTGTACGACGCCAGTGAGCTCGGCATCCTCTTGAGCCTGGGACTGGGACTCCTCAGCGTCTGCTGCTGTGTCCCTATCATCACCTGTTTTTGGGAGACACAAACAATGTATGTCATGTTTCTGCAGGCATCAGTGGTTGACACACCTGACAGTTGTGACTGTGCCTCGGGGTGCGGGCCTGTACATTGTATTGTCCTAAGTCGTCACAGTCAGGGGTTGATATTGGTGTGGCACATTGTCCTGCATTATTTGGGCATTTCTATGTATTCTCTGGGGTGTGAACATGGTCTGCATTGATTGTGTTTGGTTGACAGCCAGACCTCCTTCCCACCCACCCACCCACCCAGTCAGTTATCCCACCATGGAACGTGCTTGCATTGCAGGGAGTGTAAGTTGTCTCTCAGGATGTCAGTCAGTGGTGTCCTGCTGTTTGTTGGTGCACAGTTGGCAGCAGGGCCTTGTGCTCCCCACAGCAGTAGCCAGTGTCAGCCATCTTGTGAGTCCTTCTCCACTCCCTGTGATGTGAGCATGGTTCAGGGTGGTGTTGATGGGACAGTTGTGGGGGTGAGCTATGTCTGTGACTACGTCTCCCATCATGCTATTGCCTCCACCCCCTTCCCAGCATGCCCATGCTTCCTTCCTTTTGACTCTGCTTCCCTGTGGGGTGGGCTGGCTGTGCTGACAGGATGGCTGGGAGTGTTGTCCTGGCAGTTGTTTGGCTAAGAGTCCCAAGAGTGTCCCTGTGCTTCACACAACATAACCCAGGGTGGTGGTGCTTTGTGGGATCTTGTGTTAGGATGGAGGGCATTGCATTCTACCAGGTGGGTACTGTGGAGTTTGTGTTGGGGGGGTGTGAGGGGAGGTGCTGGTGACTATAGTCAGTGCTGCAAGTCCCCCTTCCCACCCAGCCAGCCAGATAGCCCACCATGGAACGTGCTTGCATTGCAGGGAGTGGAAGTTGTCTCTCAGGATGTCAGTCAGTGGTGTCCTGCTGTTTGTTGGTGCACAGTTGGCAGCAGGGCCTTGTGCTCCCCACAGCAGTAGCCAGTGTCAGCCATCTTGTGAGTCCTTCTCCACTCCCTGTGATGTGAGCATGGTTCAGGGTGGTGTTGATGGGACAGTTGTGGGGGTGAGCTATGTCTGTGACTACGACTCCCATCATGCTATTG
>CAWUFW010026840.1:0-30497 GCA_963921515.1 Calotriton arnoldi
TTGGGCTATATGTGGGCCTACATCTGGGTAATATTTGTGCTACATTTGGGCCTCCTCTTTTTTTTTCACTGGTGGCCATCTTGGAAGACTCTCTTTGCTATAGGATTTTCGCAATTTCTTCATTTACTGCAGTCTCCCCAGAGAGTAGGAAGTGCTTTCAGTTGCACCTTTTTGATTCCATCAAGAAGGCATTCAGATGGGTCTCACATCTGCCGCTAACCAGAATCGTTAGCACTCCTAGCTAAGCCCACTGGATCCACTGGAGTAAAGCTACTGCTCACCCAGGAGCTGCTCGGTAGTCACTGCTGGTATTAGAGGAAGTGATTGTTTCAGTCTGCATGTCAGAATTTTCACAATGAAATAGAAGAGGATTTGAGATCTCACTTAAAAAACATGCCCTAAATTTTTCTTTCTGCAGCACTAACCATAATTTCTATGGCAAAATGAACCCCCTCATTTTGTTCCTCCTTTAAATTAAATGTTTTAAGTGTTACCGGTTGTATTCCAATCAAGATGGCTTCAGGTGTGCCATGCTTTTGTCATAAGTAGGAAACATTTGGCGCTCTAGTTGTTCTTTAGAACACTCTGGGAAGCTGCAGTAGAACACACAAAGGCATCAACTGGCAGGCTGCTCCTGTTGAAATATAACAGGAAGATATTTGAGATCTCACTTGAAACATGTCCTAATTCTTTTCTTTCTACAGCACTAACCATAATTTCTATGGCAAAATGAACCCCCTCATTTTGTTCCTTCATACTAATTAAATCTGCTTAAGTGTTACCAGTTTATTCCAATCAAGATAAGCCAGGTGTGCCATACTTTTGTCATAAAGGCTGGGGGTCGTGTTTTAGGGTTTAGGGTAGTGCAGTGGTGTTTGTGTAGTGTAGGGGGTCATGTTTTAGGGTAGTGCAGTGGTGTTTGGGTAGTGTAGGGGGTCGTGCTGGTGGTAGTGTTTTAGGGTTTAGGATAGTGCAGTGGTGCTTGTGTAGTGGGTCGTGCTGGGGGTAGTGTTTTAGGGTTTAAGGTAGTGCAGTGGTGTTTTTGTAGTGTAGGGGGGTCATGTTTTAAGATGCAATGCTCCAATACCTGACTAGTCTGCACTACATAAAACTGCAAAAAACTAAAAATAAAAAGTGTTTTGCACACTTTTGTCATTGGGCTATATGTGGGCTACATCTGGGTAATATTTGTGCTACATTTGGGCTCTTTTTCACTGGTGGCCATCTTGGAAGACTTCTTTGTTATGAAGTTTCCTAATTTCCTCATTTACTGCAGTCTCCTCAGTAGGAAATGCTTTCAGTTTTTACTTTGATTCCATCAAGAAGGCATTCAGATGTGTCTCACATTTGCCATAAATTCAGAATGTTAGCACTCTAGTTGCTCATTAGATCACTGTAGTAAAGCTACTGCTCACCAGGGAGTTAACTGGAAGTCTGCTGCTGGTATTGAAAGTGATTGTTTCAGTCTGCATGTCAGAATTTTCTAATGAAATAGAAGAGGATTTGAGATCTCACTTAAAACATGCCCTAATTTTTCTTTCTGCAGCACTAACCATAATTTCTATTTCAAAAAGAACCCCTCATTTTGTTCCTTTTAAATTAAATGTTTATTCCAATCAAGATGGCTTCAGGTGTGCCATACTTTTGTCATAAGTAAGGCTGTTAGCACTCTAGTTGTTTTTTAGAACACTCTGGGAAGCTGCAGTAGAACACAAAGGCATCAACTGGCAGGCTGCTCCTGTTGAAATATAACAGGAAGATATTTGAGATCACACTTGAAACATGTCCTAATTTTTCTTTCTACAGCACTAACTATAATTTCTATGACAAAATGAACCCCATCATTTTGTTCCTTTTAAATTAAATTGTTTAAGTGTTACCAGTTTATTCCAATCAAGATGGCTTCAGGTGTGCCATACTTTTGTCATAAGTAAGGCTGTTAGCACTCTAGTTGTTCTTTAGAACACTCTGGGAAGCTGCAGTAGAACACAAAGGAATCAACTGACAGTCTCTGCCCTTGTTGGATGTACATGTTTTACTGAGAATGTCAGACTTCATTCTCACATGAGTGAGAAAGATAATGTGAATTTACAGAAAATATGCTCTCATTTTAGCTTCTGGAGCACCTTCCAAACCTCCATGGGACAAGCATGAGAAAATAGTGTTCTCTCAAACATGATTCATGATATCCCAGCAGAAGGTTTTCACATGGTAAAATCACCTTAGAATACACCACAATTCCTAAAATTAGTATGGTACCATCAACAAATAAATTCTAATGTAACTAAAGCCTGTTATCACCCTTTATAGTTCTCCTTTTGGTGACCCTCAAAATCTTCTATTCACTACAATGCATTTCAATGAGGTACTATCATTTATATTGGTCCCAAGATGGCTGCCAGCAATTCCAGGATGAAGTGCTGACAGCCAATCAGATCTCACGATGACATGTGTGGTTAGGCTCCGCCCAGATATATATGTGAATTTACTTTTGATTTTCTCAGGAACTACTGAACGGATTTACACCATTTAAGCAAAAGGCACGACACTGAACCAAGGGCTACCTCTTTGCCAAATTTGGTGTAATTCCGTTCAGCAGTTCGGGCTGTAGCTGCGACTAAAGGTTCCTATGGAAAAATGAATGGGGAAAACGCGTTTTGGGACCCCCCTTTTCTCGGCCCCGGCTGAAGTATCACCCCGAGACTTTCAGGATAGGAGCGGACCGGAGCGCCCCAACAAGTTGGAAACTTTCGCGAAGATTCGTCAACCGGCGCCAACGTTATTTCAAATAGAATGTCGCGGATTTCCTATGGATAATAGGTTTTAACTATAACTATCTACTGGCGACCGCCAGTAGATAATATATATATATATATATATATATACACATATATACATATATATATATATTTTGCTGCTCGTTTCCACCTTAGCCGGTGCACTCACAGGCGGGTGCTCTTGTCGCGGAGGTTTGCCCGCGTTATTAATAGTAACTCCGTAGTCCCTTTAGGCAATATTTCCAAAGGAGAGGCACTCGCATGGGTGAGTTCTTAGTTTTTATTTTATTTTTTTGAACTCGTGCAAAAACAAACGCATTTCGGCTGTCGCCTTCCTCGGTGTCATCGGGCGCACCGGAAACGGCCATCATTTATCATTCGTAAATTCATCAACATGAAAAGAGGACATGGAGATCTACTCATTGTTTACATTGTGGCGCCATCTTAGCATGATGTTATATACAATCGATGCAACCTTTTCAGCGATTACAATGTCAATATGTGTGTTGTTTCACCCATGTTCTATTGTATCAAATATAAAGAAATACAAAAGAATATATAAATAAATACAGGTACAGTTCATGTATGATCATGAACGAGCATGATTCATATTATGCTCTGAGTTGCTCAGTCAATACCGAGCTCAGTATCCCGCCCTCAATTGGCCCTGTGCATATTAATAAGGATACAATATAAGAACGATAACACACATTGACGCCCAAAATTGGGTCCACTGTATACTGGTGTCCAATGTTATATCGCCCTGTATGGGCTTATATTGTCTACATCACCTGGACTAGTGCAATCAAGTTATTTACATCTTGGTGCTGAAAAAGTAGATTTCTTATGTGTCCTATGCAACCATAAGAGGGAAAGAAGAAAAATGAAAATAAAAAATAAAAAAATTAATTAATTAGAAGATAGAAGGCAAAATTAGAGAAAAGGAGAAGAAAAGAAAGGAAAAGAAAGGAAAGGAAAGGAAACAGCAGGGGGGATCTGCTAATATAATCCTTCCTTCCACGATCAGGAGAGCTACATAATTGATTATTCCCCCAAGTGAACTGACAGCTCCACACTACTATTCATACCTTGTGGGGCCTTAGTTTGTAGATCAATTATATAGCGTGATTCAAGTCTCCTGAGTATTGAGATTCTATCCCCTCCCCTTGGATTGACAGGAACATGGTCAATGCAGAAAAAGGTCAAAAGGTCCCTATTACTACGGTGTTCCTTGCTAAAATATCTAGCCACTGGATATGTGGCTCCACCCTTAGTAATGGCCCTCGTGTTCCAAAATGCGTACCTTTGTAGGGTGTATTGTACTGCAGATGTACTTTAATCCACATGGGCATGTCAAGCAATAGACAGTGTACGGTGTTGTGCAGGTCATAAATTTGTTAAGATGCCAGTCCTGGTACTGTAAAAGAAAGAATTTTCTTACTATTACAGCAGGCATTACACTTTCCACATGGAAAGAAGCCATGTAGTGTTTTGAGAGTAGTTCCTGTAACCTCTTTCTCATGGTGACTATGGACCAAATTGTTGTTCAAGGGCCTGGCTTTCCTAAAGATTAACAGAGGGCTGGGTGGTATTTCCTGACCTATGATAGGATCCGTTTTTAATGTATGCCAGTTCTTACGCATAATGCTTCTTAAGTCATTGGAATTCTCTGAAAAGGTAGTAATCATCCTAAATTTACCAGTGTCTTTGGTGTCTTTTGGTATGTCTTTTAATAAGTCTAGCCTGGGTGTAGAATTTACCTTTTTCAAGGCTTGTTTCAAAACTTGATTGTTATAGCCTTAGGCACTGAATCTAACCATACTCTCCTTGGCAGCTATTTGAAAGTCACAGTCCTTCATGTTATTTCTTTTTATTCTCTAAAGCTCACCATAAGGGATACTGCTAATGAGCTTGTGTGGATGGCTGCTTGTGGCATGGAGTGTCGAATTTCCTGCCGTAGGTTTTCTACACAACATGGTGCACAGCCTCTCTTCAGAAACATAGACTTTTAAGTCCAAGAAGTTCACCGACCTGGAGCTCACTTCACCAGTGAACTTCAAATTTACTTCATTGGAGTTCAAAAGATTGATGTATGCTCTAGCTGACTCAGGGTACCCCCTCCAAATCAAGAAGAGGTCATTGATGTATCTATGCAATGCTACCACCTTGGCTGTCCAAATAGCATTCGCGACTGCCCAGGCCACCTGCTCCTCCCACCAGCCCACGAATAAGTTTGCATAGCTGGGGGCAAAGCAGGTACCTATGGCTGTCCCTGAAATCTGTCTATAATAGTGATCTTGAAAAAGGAAAAAGTTATTGTTAAGACAGAACTCTATGAGTTCAACTAGCATGGCATTATGCTCCAAAAATTTCAAGGGGTGGTTTTTTTAGGAAAAATTGTACAGCCTTAAGACCGTCCTTGTGTACAACACATGTGTATAGACTAGAAATGTCCAAAACCAACATTTGGAAAACGACTTCCCATTTAACCTCTTTGATGTGCTGTAAGAAGTCCTTTGTGTCTCTGATATATGAGGTCAAATTTACCACCGATTGAGATAGGAAATGGTCTATATAAATGGATGTGTGGGTGTGTTAGTGGGTTTTTGAATGGTTGTGTGGGTGTGTGATTGGGTGTGTGAGAGGTTGGGTGAGTGTGTGAGTGGGTGTTTTGGTCTGTGACTAGGTATGTGAGTGGTTGTGTGAGTCTGTGAGTGAGTGTGTGAGTAGTTGTGTGGGTGTGTGAGTGGGAGTGTGGGTGTGTGAGTGGGTGTGTGGGTCTGTGACTTGGTGTGTGAGTGTTGTGTGGGTGTGTGAGCAGTTGTGTGGGTGTGTGAGTGGGGGTGAAAGTCACTGTGTTGGTCTGTGAATGGGTGAATGGGTGGTTTTCTGAGTGGTTTTGTGGGTCCATGAGTGGGTGTGTGAGTGGCTGTATGGGTGTGTGAGTGGTTGAGTGGTTGAGTGGGTGTGTGAGTGGGTGTGTGAGTGGTCATGTGGGTCTGTGAGTGGGTGTGTGAGTGGCTGTATAGGTGTTTGAGTAGTATGTGAGTGGGGGAGTGAGTGGTCATGTGGGTGTGTGAGTGAGTGTCTGAGTGGTTGTATGGGTATGTGAGTGGGTATGTAAGTGGCTGTGTGGGTTGTGACTGGGTGTGTGGGTGGTTGTGTGGATGTATGTGTGAGTGGCTGTGAGGGTGTGTGAGTGGGTGTATGTGTGGGTGTGTGAGTGGGTATAAAAGTGGTTGTGTGGGTGTTTGAGTTGGTGTGTGGGTGTGTGAGTGGGTGTGTGAGTGGTTTGTGGGTATGTGAGTGGTTGTGTCAGTGGGTGTGTCAGTGGATATGTGGGTGTGTTAGTGGGTTTTTGAATGGTTGTGTGGGTGTGTGATTGGGTGTGTGAGTGGTTGGGGGGTGTGTGAGTGGGTGTGTGGGTCTGTGACTCGGTATGTGAGTGGTTGTATGAGTGGTTGTGTGAGTCTGTGAGTGGTGTGTGAGGAGTTGTGTGGGTGTGGTTGTGTGGGTGTGTGAGTAGGTGTGTGGGTCTGTGACTTGGTGTGTGAGTGTTGTGTGGGTGTGTGAGAAGGTGTGTGAGCAGTTATGTGGGTGTGTGAGTAGAGGTGAGAGTTGCTGTGTTAGTCTTTGAATCGGTGTGTGGGTGGTTTTCTGAGTAGTTTAGTGGGTGTGTGAGTGGCTGTATGGGTGAGTGGTTCAGTGGGTGTTTGAGTGGGGGTGTGAGTGGTCATGTGTGGGTGTGAGAGAGTGTGTGAGTGGTTGTGTGAGTAGGTGTTTGAGTAGGTGTTTGAGTAGGTGTGTGAGTTGTTGTATGGCTCTGTGACTGGGTGTGTGAGTGGTTGTGTGGGTGTGTGACTGGTTGTGTGGGTGTGTGAGTGGGTGTGAGAGTTGATATGTGGGTCTGTGAATGGGTATGTGAGTGGTTTTGTTTGTCTATGAGTGGGTGTGTTAGTGGCTGTATGTGTGTGCGAGTGGTTGAGTGGGTGTGGGAGTGGGGGTGTGAGTGTGAGTGGTCATGTGGGTGTGTGAGTGAGTGTGTGAGTGGTTGTCTGAGTTGGTGTGTGAGTAGGTGTGTGAATCATTGTGTGGGTCTGTGACTGGGTATGTGAGTGGTTGTGTGGGTGTGTGAGTGGTTGTGTGGGTCTGTGACTGAGTGTGTGAGTGGTTATGTGAGTGTATGAGTGGGTGTGTTACTGGGTGTGTGAGTTGCTGTGCGGGTCTGTGAATGGGTGTGTGAGTTGTTTTGTGATTTTGTGAGTGGGTGTGTCAGTGGCTGTATGGGTGTTTTGAGTGGGTGTGTGAGTGGGGGTGTGAGAGGTCATGGGAGAGTGTGAGTGTGTGAGTGAGTGTGTGAGTGTGAGTGGCTATGTGGGGATGTGAATGGCTGTGTGGATAAGAGAGTAGGTGTGCGAATGGTTGTGTGGGTATATGAGTAGGTATGCAAGTGGTTGTGTAGGTATGTGAGTGGGTGTGTGAGTGGTTGTGTGGATATGTGAATGGTTGTGTGAGTCTGTGACCAGCTAAGTGAGTGGTTGTGTACATGTGTGAGTAGATATGTGAGTGGTTGTGTGAGTGGATATGGGGATGTGAGTAGGTATGTGAGTGGCTGTGTGGGTGTAAGGGTAGCTGTGTGGGTGTGTGAGCAGTTGTGTGGGTTTGTGAGTAGGTGGGTAACTGGTTGTGTACATGTGTGAGTGGTAGTGTGGGTTTGTGAGTGGGTGGGTGACTGGTTGTATGCATGTGTGAGTGGTTATGTGAGTCTGTGACTGGGTGTGTGAGCAGTTGGGTGGGTGTGTGAGTGGGTCTGTGACTGGGTGTGTGAGTGGTTGTGTGGGTCCATGAGTGGGTGTATGAGTTACTGTGTGGGTCTGTGAATGGTTATGCGAGTGGTTCTTTAGGCCTGTCAGTTGGTGTGTGAGTTGCTGTATGGGTGTTTGAGTGGTTGAGTAGGTATGCGAGTGGGGGTATGAGTGGTCATGTGGGTGTGTGAGTGAATGTGTAAGTGGTCATGTGGGTATGTGAATGGTTGTGTGAGTGGTCGTGTGGGTATGTGAATGGGTATGTAAGTAGTTGTGTAGATATGTGAGTGGTTGTGTGGGCATGTGACTGGGTGTGTGAGTGGTTGAGTGGGTGTGTGAGTGGCTGTGTGGGTATGTGAGTGGGTGTATGAGTGGTTGTGCGGGTGTGTGAGTGGATGTGCAAGTTGGTATGTGGGTGTGTGAGCGTGTATGTGAGGGTGTGTGTGAGTGGTTTGTAAGTGTGGAATTGGGTGTGTGAATGGTTGTGTGGGTATGTGAGTATGTTAAAAGTTGTGTGGGTCTGTGACTAGGTATGTGAGTGGTTGTGTGCATATGTGAGTTGGTACATGAGTGGTTGTGTGGGTCTGTGAGTGGGTGTGTGAGTAGTTCTGTGGATGTGTGAGTAGTTGTATGGGTTTGTGATGGGGTGTGAGGGTGATTGTGTGGGTGTGTAAGTGGTTTTGTGAGTTTGTGACTGGGTATGAGCATTTGTGTGCAAGTGGGTCAGTGATTGGATGTGTGAGTGCTTGTGTGGGTTCATGAGTGGGTGTGTGATTGGGTATGAGAGTTGCTATATGGGTTTGTAAAAGGGTGTGTGAGTTGCTGTATGAGTGGATGTGTGAGTGGCTGTATGGGTGTGTGAGTGGTTGAGTGGGTGTGTGAGTGTTGATGTGAGTGGTCATGTGGGTGTATGAGTGAGTGTGATAGTAGTGTGGGTATGTGATTGGGTGTGAGAGTAGGTGTTTGAGTAGGTATGTGAGTGGTTGTATGGGTATATGACTGGGTGCGTGAGTGGTTGTGTGGGTGTGTGAATGGTTATATGGGTATGTGAGTGGTTGTGAGAGTTACTGTGTGGGTCTGTGACTGGGTATGTGAGTGGTTTTTTGGGTCTATGAGTAGATGTGTGAATGACTGTATGGGTATGTGAGTGGTTGAGTGGGTCTGTGAGTGGGGGTGTGAATGGTCATGTGGGTGTGTGAGTGAGTGTGTGAGTGGTTGTATGGGTGTGTGAGTGGGTGTGTGAGTAGGTATATGAGTTGGTGTGTGAGTGGTTTTGTGGGTCTATGACTGGGTATGTGAGTGGGTGTGTGGGTATGTTAGTGGTTGTGTATGTGTGTGAGTAGGCATGTGAATGGTTGTGTGGCTTTGTCACTGGTTGTGTGAGTGGTTGTGTAGGTATGTGAATAGGTCTTTGCCTGGGTACGTGAGTGGTTGTGTGGGTCAGTGATTGGGTGTGTGAGTTGCTGTGTGGATCTGTGATTGGGTATGTGAGTGGTTTTGTAGGTTTGTGAGTGGGTGTATGAGTGGCTGTATGGGTGTTTGAGTGGTTGTGTGAGTGTCTGTGTGGGTCTGTAAGTGTGTGTGTGAGTGAATGGGTCTTTGAGTCAGTGTGTAAGTGTGTGAGTTTATGAGTGTTTGTGAGTGTGCAAGTGTGTCTGTGAGTGGGTGTGTGAGTGTGTCAGTATGTGAGTGTGTAAACGGTCTGTGAGTGGGTGTGTGAGTGTCTGTGTGGGTCTCTAAGCTGGAGTGTGAGTGTCTGAGTGGATCAGTGAGTGGGGCTGTGAGTGGGTCTGTGAGTATTTGTAAGTATTTGAGTGGGTCTGTGAGTGGGTATGTGAGTGTCTGTGTGAGTCTCTAAGTTGATCTGTGAATGATTGAGTGGGTCTGTGAGTGGGTATGTGAGTGAGTGTGTGAGTATCTGAGTGGGTCTGTGAATGAGTGGGTATGTGAGTCTGTGAGTAGCTATGTGATTGTCTGCCATGTACACTAAGACTTACTATGCCACTTTTTGGGAAACTTTCATGAAGGATCGTCAACTGGCGCCAAAGATATAGGCAATTCAAAAAACCATTTTCCTATGGAAATTAGGTCCTAACATATAACTACCTACCAGTGACCGACGATGGGTGTGTGAGTGACTGTATATATTGTTGAGTGTGTGTGAGTGGCTATATGAGTGTGTGATTGGGTCTGTGAATGGGTGTGTGAGTGTAAATGTGGGTCTGTATATGGGTGTATTATTGTGTGAGTGGGTCTGTGAGTGGAAATGTGAGTGTCTGTGGGTCTGTAAGGGTGTGTGTGTGTGAATGGGTCTTTGAGTCAGTGTGAGAGTGTGTGGATGGGTCTGTGAGTGGGTGTGTGAGTATGTGAGTGTTTGTGGGTATGCAAGTGAGTCTGTGAGTGGGTGTGTGAGAGCCTGAGTGTGTTAGTAAGTAAGTGTGTGAATGGTCTATGAGTGGCTGTGTGAGTGTCTGTGTGAGTCTCTAAGTTGGTCTGTGAATTTTTGAGTGGGTTTGTGAGTGGGTATGTGAGTGGGTCTGTGAGTGGGTGTGTGAGTATCTGAGTGGGTCTGTGAGTGAATGGGTGTGTGAGTCTGTAAATGGGTATGCAATTGGGTATATGAGTGGGTCTGTGAGTCTGTGTGTGAGTGTGTGGGTATGTAAGTGGACATGTGATTATATGAATGGGTCTGTAAGTGGGTGTATGAGTGTCAGTGTGGGTCTATTATTGGGTTTGTGAGTGTCTCTGTGGGTTTATAAGTGGGTGTGTGAGTGTGTGAGTGGTTGTATGAGTGTGTAAGTAGGTTTGTGGGTGGGTGTGTGAGTGCCTGTGTAGGTCTGTGATTGAGTTTTTGAGTGTCTCTGTGGGTCTGTAAGTGGGTGTTTGAGTGGGCCTGTGAGTTGGTATGTGAGTGTGTACGTGGGTCTGTGTGTGGATGTGTGAGTGGATATGTGGGTCTGCAAGTGGTTGTGAATGGGTCTGTGAGTGTATGTGTGTCAGTGTCTGAATGGGTCTGTGAGTGGGTGGGTGAGTATCTGAGTAAGTGTGTGAATGAGTCTGTGAGTGGGGGTATGATTGTGTCTCAGAGTGGGTGTGTGAGTGGGAATATGTATGAGTGGGTCTCTGGGTGGGTGTGTGAGGATCCGTGTGGGTCTGTATGTGGGTATGTGAATGTGTGAATGGGTCTGTGAGTAGGTATTGAGTATCTGAGTGGGTCTGTGAGTAGTATGTGAGTGTTTGAGTGGGTCTGTGAGTGGGCCTGTGAGTCTCTGAATAGGTCTCTGAGTGGGTGTGTGTGAATGTGAGTGGGTCTGTGAGTAGGTGTGTGAGTGTCTGTGTGGGTCTGTACATCGGTCTGTGAGTATGTGAATGGGTCTGCAAGTAGGTGTGTGAGTGTCTGAGTGAGTCAGTGAGTACGTGTGTGAGTATCTGTGTGGGTCTGTAAGTGGGTGCGTGAGTGGGTCTGTGAGTGGATGTGTGGGTATCTGTGTGGGTCTGAAAGTGGTTGTGTGAGTATGTGTATGGGTCTACGAGTATGTGTGTGTCAGTGTCTGAATGGGTCTATAGGTGGGTGTGTGAGTGTCTGAGTGGGTGTGTGAGTGGGTCTGTGAGTGGGAGTGTGATTGTGTCTGTGAGCAGGTATGTGAGTGGGTCTGAGTGTCCGAGTGGGTCTGTGAGTGGGCATGTGAGTCTGTGAGTAGATATGTGAGTGGGAGTATATGTGATCTGTGGGTAGATGTGTGAGTATCCATATGGGTCTGTGAGTGGTAACCCGTGCACATGTGAATGGGTCTGTGAGTGGGTCTGTGAGTATGTGGGTAGGTCTGTGAGTAGGTGTGTGAGTGTCTGAGTGGGCCTGTGAGTGTTTGAGTGGGTCTGTTAGTCTCTGAATGAGTTTGTGAGTAGGTGTGTGGGTGTATGAGTAGGTCTGTGACTGGGTATGTGAGTGTCTGTAAGTAGGTGTGTGAGCATGTGAATGGGTCTGTGAGGGGGTGTGTGAGTGTCTGAGTAGGTCTCTGAGTGGGTGTGTGAGTGTCTGTGTGGGTCTGTAAGTGGATCTGTGAGTATGTAAATAGGTCTGTAAGTGGGTGTGTGAGTGGATCTGTGATTGGATGTGTGAGAGTCTGAGTGAGTCTGTGAGTGGGTGTGTGAGTATCTGTGTTGGTCTGTAAGTTGGTATGTGAGTGGGAATGTGAGTGGGTATGTGAGTAGGTATTTGAATGTTTGTGTGGATCTGAGTGGGCCCACTCACATGGGCCTTAGAATTTGACTGTCATGTGCAACACATTTTCCAAGTCTCACAGTCCCAGTTCTGAGCTATAATTTTCCCATCAGAGGTCACCCAATGTTATTCTCCATTCCTGGTTCAAAACTGTAGCCACCATGTATGCTGCATATCACCCACTATTGGGGTAGGAATGTCCACTGATTGTATATGAGCATGCACCCCTACATTAATTACCCGACTGCATGTCAAACCGATATCCTAACTTTTTGTTTGACTTTAGTGTCACGTAAATCTAGCATGTATGCAGAGGCTTAGGGTTCTCCCAGGTAATGTGAGGTTCAGAATCTGTTCTGTGACCTAGAAAGCACACCATTCTTGTCCTCATAGTGGCAATTGGACTACTGTCTATTGTTTTGGTGGATCATATTAAGTGATGGTGACAGGGTATCATGTTTTGTGAATGTTTAGTATGACCAGACCTTTTTTCTGTGTCAGTGAGAGTGGGGTTTACTGACCCCCATTTGAGAAAAGTTCCTCTGTTATGTGAATCCTTTAAACTTCACACTGACATCCAATGTGCATGTTGAATGTGTGTGTGTGCACTGAATGTACAGCACATACATGGTAGCAGGAGTCTGTGTGTGGTATGAGTCTGTAAGTGGGTATGTGAGTGGGCATGTGAGTGGGTATGTGAGTAGGTATTTGAATGTTTGTGTGGATCTGAGTGGGCCCACTCACATGGGCCTTAGAATTTGACTGTCATGTGCAACACATTTTCCAAGTCTCACAGTCCCAGTTCTGAGCTATAATTTTCCCATCAGAGGTCACCCAATGTTATTCTCCATTCCTGGTTCAAAACTGTAGCCACCATGTAGACTGCATATCACCCACTATTGGGGTAGGAATGTCCACTGATTGTATATGAGCATGCACCCCTACATTAATTACCCGACTGCATGTCAAACCGATATCCTAACTTTTGTTTGACTTTAGTGTCACGTAAATCTAGCATGTATGCAGAGGCTTAGGGTTCTCCCAGGTAATGTGAGATTCAGAATCTGTTCTGTGACCTAGAAAGCACACCATTCTTGTCCTCATAGTGGCAATTGGACTTCTGTCTATTGTTTTGGTGGATCATATTAAGTGATGGTGACAGGGTATCATGTTTTGTGAATGTTTAGTATGACCAGACCTTTTTTTCTGTGTCAGTGAGAGTGGGGTTTACTGACCCCCATTTGAGAAAAGTTCCTCTGTTATGTGAATCCTTTAAACTTCACACTGACATCCAATGTGCATGTTGAATGTGTGTGTGTGTGCACTGAATGTACAGCACATACATGGTAGCAGGAGTCTGTGTGTGGTATGAGTCTGAGTACTGGGACCAGTGGGATCCATTTTGGATGCCCTCCGTTCAGCATGGCACAAGAAGGAAGATGAGGACAGCTTCCTCAGACAGTTGAAGTGTATTGCCTGTGTTTGTGTGGCTGGAAGGAAGAGTCCCATTCACCAAAGTTAAGAAGGATGAAGACCAGGCTTTCCATGGCTTCTCTGAAAAATCTGCCGATTAGTTGTTCCTGAGCACTGCCATTTGGTAGATGGTACAGGTTAGGGGGTGGGACAGAAGTCCTGTTCTTGCTGAGGAAGTTTCTAAGCAGGTCCTGTCCTCTCATCTGTTGCTTATCACTGCTTCAGGAAGAGCTATGTTTTAGACACTCCTTTAGCCAGCCCAATTAATACTTCCTGTGAGAGCCGTCTCTTTGCATGGAGGCTGTATCTGATTAACAGTCAGAAATAACATTGGAAAGGCAAGCACCTTAAACTGGTTATGAAGGCTCACACACTGGATCTACATCCCCATCTGGAAAATGTGTAAAAGTGGAATCCAAACCACCTCATTGTGTTCCAGTCTCAAGTTCCTCTGACATAAACTGTTTATGTTCAATTTAAAATGAAGTAGGTTATGAGAGACCATCATCTGTGTCTTTAAGAGAGATTGTACCATGGATTATGGACTTGAAATCTTGAGACATCCAAGTTACTGTTAGAAATAGATCAATGTTCTCTGAGATGAAAAGGTTGAAGATTTGTGTTCAATAGTTTGACACTGAACACAAGTGTGAGAGCATGAAGACTGAGGTCTGTTGACATTTTGATCAATAGATCACAGTCTACAAAGACTGTAGACTGAATGTTGTAAATGTGATGTGTTTTTCCCTCTTTTTAATTTACATGTAGTGTTTCCAATATCAGAGTATAATAACCTTCTAAATATGTCTTCTATGAATGGTTCAATGTATGTGGCATCAGAGCAGGTCCCGTGCCAGCTCCCCTCACAGCCTCTGCTGTCTCCCTGTTGCAGGATGTTGGGCCGAATGATGGCCACTCGCCTCCCTGCTGCCTGCCGCTCCCACCCTGCATGGCTGGCACTGTACAGTATTTTAACTTTGCCCAGTAGCATTTCCTCTGCGGTTTTAGCCTGTTAGCCATGGCATGCTCAATGTGAACTACTGTACATGGTTAGCCATTTTTTTCCTCCATAGCTAGTTGTCCGCCGTTGCACTTGTTTATTTATTTTCTTAATTGTTATTTTCTGTATTTGCTGGATTGTTTTTCTCACTGGAAGCGAGCCGGCTCTGCACCACTCATTTCCTTCCTTTTTTTGTATCTCTCACCTCCTGCTTCTCGTCGCCCAACGCCCCTATCTCCCCCAGGAACTACTTAAGAAATCCGCAGCACAACCACATTGAGCAGGCCCTGTGCCAGCTCCCCTCACAGTCTCTGCTATCTCCCTGTTGCTGTGTGATGGGCTGTTCGGGGGCCACTCACCTCCCCGCTACCTGCCACTCACACCGTGCATGGTTGACACTGTACTGTATTTTAACCTTGCCCAGTAGCATTTTTCTCCGCTGTTTTAGCTCGTTAGCCATGGCATGCTCCATGTGAACTGCTGCACCAGCTGTTTCTTTTCCTGTATAACTAGCTGTTGGACATGGCCCTTTCTGCAGGGTTATCCCCAAACGTTTTGCTTCCACCGCCTATCTTTCTGAACTTCTTTTTGTTGGCTTTAGAACTCTGGGCACTTTACCACTGGTAATCAGTGCGAAAGTGCATGTGCTCTCTCCATTAAACATGGTATGATTGGGTTACACCTGTTTGTCATATTCGATTTACTTGAAAGTCCCTTGTAAAATGGTATTCCCTATACCCAGGGACTGTAAATTAAATGCTACTAGTGGGCCTGCAGCACTGCTTGTGCCACCCACAGAAGCATCCTTTAAAACCTGTCTCACGCCTGCCACCGCAGGGCCTGTGAGCGCAGTTAACTGCCACTTTGACATGGCATTTAAAACTACTTGCCAAGCCTTAAACTCCCTTTTATTACATAGAAGACACCCCTTAGGTAGGTCCTAGGTAGCCCTATAGGCAGGGTGCTGTGTAAGTAAAGGGTAGGACATGTGCCTTTATGTGTGGCATGGCCTGGTAGTGACAAACAGCCTATTTTGTTTGTCACTGCTGTGAGGCCTACTCCTTTCATAGGCTAGCTTTCGGAATTCCCTTGTATATTTTTAAGTGGTAGTACTGATCCAGCGGTCTACTAACAACAGATACTCTACTACCATATACTCACTTGGGCCCATACAACTTGCTTCCGCTGCACTCTAAGTAAACCACTGGAGTTTATTAGTTTTATATGTTACTCATACTTCAAGATCTAGTTATTACTTCTGTAACTAAACTTTCTGCTGATCAAAAAGTTCTTTCCTCTGGTCAATGGACCAGTTAGGTAGATCTAGTTGATGGCGATAAATGACATGACTTATTATGCATTTCTTAATAAGTTAAAAATGACAGACTCATAAGTTTTAAGAATCTTTATCTAAATTATGGGTTTTGAACCATCTCAAAGCGTTTCAGTACAAACACCCTCATTCGCGGGAGTGCCAATTCAAAAATATCTCAATAACACTTATCAATTCAGATCCACACAATAACTATGCTCAGAAAGGAGAGGATAGAGACAGAAGAGCATTTATCAAACGATGAATTTCATAATTACCAAAGTACGGTGTGAAGACCAACCCCCTGGCCAAAGGGCTGGTAAGGGCCTCCCAGGACAGATCAGGAGACAAAGGCTTCAGGACAGGAATCAAGACAGGATACTTCACTTCTGTAGTTACCGACGACTACGTCGCACCCCTCTCTGACACTCTCTTCCTCCTCGTGGTTCTTCCGCAATCCCCTTTCTAACCCACCCAAGTTAAGTAGATGGTTCTGCATTCGATTTCTTCATCAGCATTTCAGAGCATCAGCACCACCCCAGCACCGACAGCATCCCAAGCTCCGAATTGTTTCTGCAGCTTCCGCTCCCCACAAGCTTAGCTTTTTTTACTAACTAAACTACTTCAATTATACCCTTTTTGTAGGCATGTACCACCCATTAATGTTTCATTTGCACAGAATACTAACTTCTCATTGGACGGCTAGGGGGGATGATCATCACACCACACTTATACTTCATTTATTCTCTTTTAACCATTGTTTCCGAACCCCTCCCATCAAACTGTATTCCGCCCTTCCTTTCCCATACATCTTTCAACTTTATTAAATACATTTGTAACTGATTTCTTGAACAATTCCTTCATATGAACTCTTCACCCTCATGTTCCCAGGGCACATCTCCGCCGACCTTGGACTCGTGACAAATCCTTAGTTATCTTCCAAGCTTCTGTATCAGGGCGCATGCGTCGCGCCATATTGGTCTGCTCGACTCGGACAACTTTAACAGGCCCAAATACGCACTAATAATAAAGTCAAAAAGGAAAAATGTTATTCTCAAAAATAAATGGTTTCACTGTATACCACCAACCTCTACTCTAACCCTTACCATTTGTTATTTCTCTCTCTGCATTTGCGTTAGTTATAAACCCATTTCTAATTCCAGCAAGCAGGTGCCATGCATGTGAGCTTTCAAGCGGCCATTTTATAGCTCTTTGCGCAAGCACCAGAATTTCCCTCCAAGCGAAAGCACATCATACTACGTAGAAGCAGTAGACGCATGCGCAGTAAAGATCCCATGTTAATGCGTTCTAGTCCTACGTCTGTGTTATTTGCAGTTAGTAAACACATAGGCAAGCTTCGTTCTTTTCCCGCGTATAATGAAAAATTTATATTATTAATCACGAGACATGTCGTTAGTAATTCGTTAGTAAGTTAAATCGAGAAGATTGCTTCCGAGCAAGTCTCATGTTCGAGACCTTGCTCCATCAGTACCCAATCAGAAAGGAGTGGCGTTGCCATATTTAGTATGTTTAGAATAGTGGTGATAAATCCTACTTACTGGTGTAGTAGGATTTTATATTACTCTTTTAGAAGTGCCACTTTTAGAAAGTGGGCATTTCTCTGTGCTTATGACTCTTTGTGCTTTGCAGCCTGACTCCAATACATGTCTGAGCTAGGGTGACAACTACATTTGGTGCATACTTTCCAGACAGCCATAATGCAGGAAGGGCTGGGCGTGACAGGGGATACATCTGCATTCATCTGCATACTGAAAGTCTTCCTGAGCTAGGTAAGGGAGAGGTTGTTCCCACTTTTCATTTGTATAGGTTGTGTCCTGCCCTCACACAAAGGGCTGATTTATCCCCTATTGACGTCTGGAGCCAGGGCTGGGTTGAAAAGGGTTGTTACGCACTTCTAAGGGTTCCTTTGAAGTTACCCCTTCATCAAAGACATTTTTGAGTATACGTACAGGGGCTCTGACCCCATGTTTATAGACACTGTGTGGACTTCAACCACATGCAGCTGGCTTTACAAACTGCACATTGATGGAGGGCTGCTGTGCTGCCAGGAGGAACCACCATTTGGACTATTTGCCTTGTCGTGCTGGCCTGCTGCCTGTGGGGCTGCTGGAGAGACTGCCACCTTGCATCTGGCCTTATGTGCTGGCCTGTTGCCTGCCTACCTGCTCCTTGTGCCGCTAGTACTCTCCAGGGGCTTGTGGGTATTTGTGCAAGTGCTCCTGTGTCATATGTGGGATCCCTAATTACCAGATAAAATTTAGCAGGAGTGCAAGTGCACGATGACCTATGTGTTTATGCTGATATTTGGCGATTCATGTGCTGATGGTAATATTTTGTGATTCATGTACCTTTTCATAATCTGCTGTATTTCATGCCCTAAGTAATTCCTGATATATGTTGGTTTTGCCTTGCATTTTCCAGAATAACGATTACTAGCTGAGTAATTGCATTGGATGCACAGTATTTATGATTCATGTCGTTTTTAGTCTTGTTATGTAAATATACTATATATATTTTTTGATAATTTGGAGTGGAGTCTCTTTTGTGGTGTGTTCATTGTGTTTTTGTGCGAGTGTGTTGAAAAAATGCTTTACACATTGCCTCTGATGATAAACCTGACTGCTCTGCGCCAAGCTACCAGAGAGTGATCACAGGTTATCGCTGGTGTGTAACTTACTTGTCCCGACTACAGTGGTGGGTCCTGCCTGACTTTGGTGCATAACCTAGCTAACCAGAAACCCCATTTCTAACACTAGCCGCCCGCCGTTGCACTTGTTTATTTATTTTCTTGATTGTTGTTTTCTGTATTTCCTGGATTGTTTTTCTCACTGCAAGTGAGCCGGCTTCGCGCCACTCGTTTCCTGATGTTTTTTGCGTCTCCGCACCTCCCTCCCCAGGACCTATTTAATGGAGGCTGTAGCGCGGCCATGCCTGGACCGAGCCCAGCACCAGGAACGATGGCCCTTCGGCCACCCACCGATACTACACTGCTGAGCTACTGGACCTGGACCCCAGACGCTGCAACAACAAATGCTGCATTTCATCTCCCCAATCAACGGAAGGACCCTTCACCTGCTGCCACTTTACCTGCACTGCAGGATCTCCTGCCTGCACCAGAACTCCCGCTACACCCACATCGCTGACCACAAGCACCCCAGAACTGCTCCAGTGCATCCTGCTCAATGCCTGGTCCCTCTGTAAACACACCACCAAAATCTCGGACACAATCACCTCCCTCACCCTCAATGTGCACTTCATCACCGAGACCTGGCTCAACCCCTCCTCAAACCCCAACATTGCCATCGCAACACCCACAGGCTACAAGATCATACACCAGAACAGCACCAACAAACACAGACCAGGCATCGCCATCGTCCACAAGGAAACTCGCCACTACTCCAACACCGAAGACAACAACACACCGATCATGGAACATCTCAACTTCCAACTTCAAACCAATGCCAAGACGACCATCAGAGGCACCCTTGCTTACAGACCCCCAGGACCTCGGCTGGCTTCTTCAACGCAATCGCTGAATTCCTCCCACATCTAGCCATCGACTCCAAGCTCTACATCTTCCTAGGCGACCTCAACTTCCACCTCGATGACCTCAATGATGCTAGCTCCACCAACCTCCTGTAAAACATGAGCAATACTGGTCTCACCCAGCTGGTCACCAGCCCTACACACAGTGCAGGACACACGTTGGACCTGATTATCACAGCCAGCAACACAGTATAGTACATCCATGTCACTGAGCTCACTTTGACCAACTATGCCATCATCCACTTCACCATTGCAGGGTCCCCGGCACCACAAGAAAGACCCCAAGCTCCTCCCACCACAACTGGAACAAAGTGACAGAGACCCAATGGACGGATGCTCTAAACACCACCAGGCCCAACACCACAACCCACATGGAACAGACTGTCCAGAACCTCTCTGCCTGGATCTCCAACTGCACCAACAGAGTTGCCTCCATAATGCCTGCCAATGCTAGCAGATCCATAAAACATGCCAGCTGGTACACACCAGAACTCTGGACCATCGAACGCAAATACAAGCGACTAGAAAGATGATGGCGCTCCAACAGAGACCACCCGGCCTTCAAGTCAGCTCTCAACAAATACCACCAACGCCTCAAGGACACAAAAATAGACACCCTGACAGACCACATTGAGGCAAGCGCCAACCACACCTAGGAACTCTTCCGCATCGTCAGAGAGTTCTCCTGCCCTTCAGCCACCGAGAACATGGTCCGCCCTTCCCAAGAACGCTGCAATACACTAGCGAACTACTTCCACAAGAATATATCTGCCATCTACAGCAACTTCAATCCCCAACCCACCGACATTGACAACCTCTTCACACCAACGGACACTACCCACAGCCACTCGCTCTCCACCTGGAACCTACTCACCACGCAGAACACCACAGCCATTATGACCTTCATCCACTCAGGAGCACCCACGGACCCCTGCCCCCCCACATCTTTAACCTTGGACTCAAAGAAATCAGCGGTGCACTCACCTCCATTCTCAACACATCCATCTCCACGGCACCTTCCTAGATGCATGTAAATATGCAGAGGTCAGACCCCTCCTGAAGAAACCTGCTGAATCCACCGAACTCAAAAACTACTGCCCCATCTCTCTGCTCCCGTTCCCCACCAAAGTACTCAAGAAGGCCATCAACCACCAGCTCACTGAACACCTAGAAAGAAACAACCTACTTGACGCCTCCCAATCCAGCTTGTGCACCAACCACAGCACTGATACCGCCCTGATCACGGCCACTGACGACATCAGAACCCTCCTCGACCAGAGTGAAACAACAGCCCTGATGTTCCTCAACCTCTCAGCGGCATTCAACACTATCCCACCACACCCTCATGAGAAGACTCCACCACATCAGCATACAGGGAGACGCTCTCAAATGGATTTCATCCTTCCTCACGGGACAGACCCAGAGAATCAGCCTACACCCCTTCACCTCCGAGCCCAAGAGCATCATCTGTGGGGTCTCACAAGAGTTTTCTCTCAGCACCACCCTGTTCAACATTTACATGACACCCCTGGCCAACATTGTCAGAACCCATTGACTCCATATCCTATCCTACACAGACGACACCCAACTCATCCTCTCACTCGTGAAAGACCCCACCACCCCAGAACCAACTTCTGCAACGCCATTATAAGCGTCGCCGACTAAATGAGGATCCACTGTCTGAAGCGCAACATGGACAAGAGGAAGTGCTGATTTACAGGAAGAACACCTCCCCATTGGACAACACCTGGTGGCCCCCCAAACTCTGACCCACTCCAACTGACTGCGCCAGCAGCCTCAGCATCATCCTGGACAGCAAACTCACCATGAAGTGCCAGGTCAATGCAGTCTCCTCTGCCTGCTTCCATACCCTCTGCACCCTTTGCAATCTTCAGATGGATCCCAGTCAACACCAGGCAAACTGTCATGCAAGCCCTCGGCACAAGCCGGCTGGAATATGGAAACGCACAAGAAACTGGACCCACCACCCTACTCCTCAAGAGACTCCAGACTATACAGAATGCAGCGGCCAGACTCATCCTCGAACTCCCCAAACAGACACACATCACTCCTCACCTCAGAAACCTCCACTGGCTCCCCGTTGAGAAGAGATGCCAGTTCAAGATGCTGACACACGCCTACAAGGCTCTCCACAATCAGAGTCGAGCATACGTCGACCACCGCCTGAACTTCCACCAACTCGCCAGACAATTGCACTCCACATCCCTTGTCCCGGCACACATCCCTCACATTAGCCGAAGCTACAGTGGAGGTTGTTCATTTTCCTACCTTGCTGCCAAGTTCTGGAATGACCTACCCATTTACCCGCAAACGTCATCTTCACTCGCAGACTTCAGAAAGGGACTCTATATCAGGCTCTTCGATTAAGATCAGTGAGACCGCAGTGGCTGGATACCCTCAGGGGTTAATAGCCGCGCTATAAAAGTACTGACTGATTAATTGATTGAGTCAGTGTGATATTTTAGGCTGTAATTTTCTTCTAGGATTTAAGTGTTTTGTAGTCTATCACACAAGAGGACCAAAAAGTGTCTTTCTTTCCCCTGTTGTTCATAAGCATTCAGTACCTATTTAAGTCCCGTCTAAGGTGACTGATGTCTATGTTCACTGATGAGACAGGACAACCGCTCCACAGAGCAGCTATAGTCTGACATGCAGTTTGGAGAACACATTGATTTTCATGTAGGAGCACAGGAGGACTGTTCAGGGATTTGGAGACATGACCTGAAGCTACTCATTGGTTAATCTTCCTTTGCGGACTTCTCATTAGGAATAGACTCCTCTGCTTTTTATATTCATGCCCAGCTTTCATGACAAGCTAACAGTGCTTGCCGTTTCTGAGCTGTGGCTATTTCAGCCTATCACTCGTACATTTTGAGAACTTAGAATATGTTCAGCTCTATGGCTTGTGATTAGGTATATAAGAGTGATGAATATTGACAATATTCTCAGTGAGAGAGACGATGATAAGTTTCAAATCCAAAGGATGTTTCCTACTGTAGTTAGGAGTCTGTTGAACCTACAACTTCAAAACTGACTGAATATCTATTATCCATTTTCAGAATCTAACGTTAACTGGATATTCATCACAAAGAACTTGCTAAATAATGATGTGTCTGCTATCCAGCTTCAAGGTTCTAAAGTACTTCTAAAGAAGTTATGTGACTAAAAAGATTGGAAGAAACCTAGCTATTGTTAACAAAATATCACTCTGAACAAAATTTATTCAAGACATCATTGACAAGGAATAAAATTGTCCACTTATCCACATCCTAATCTATGCATACTCGGGGACATCAATACAAGTCTTTACAAACATGAACAGTACCAAACGAAATGTCTACACTCTAATGATTAACTGTGATCTGGGTCTATTCATATAACCAGACATACACTTGATATAATAGCTCCCTTTCATAACATCATCACTATGGTCAGAAAATTTCCAGTCTTTTGTAAGAACGGTCACAAGAATAAGTTCCACTTATTCATTCCATAACAAAAAAGATAATTACATCCTCAAACCACACAAGAAGGGTTAAAGTATGGAAGAGGTTTGTCCTCCCCTCTGACAACTCCCAACTGGCCACTTCCCTACTTACCACTCTAATAACATTAGCTCAGCAGTTTAGCAGTTCCATTCTAAGCTGACGTATGCCCTTGACAACCTCAGGCCATTCAAGATGGCCTCCTCTATATATATATATATATATATATATTCACTGAAAAAACCATAGGTTTCAGGCACGTTATAGTTAGAAATTAGCATTTAAAAAACCTTTGAAATTCACTGAAAAACCATAGGTTTCAGGCACGTTATAGTTAGAAATTAGCATTTAAAAACCTTAGAAATTCACTGAAAAAACCATAGGTTTTAGGGACAGTTATAGTTAGTTGGACATTGCACTCGTACAAAACCCGTGAAATTCCCCCGTTATAGTTAGTTCAGCTAACTATAACTCCACGCCCGCAATGCACTGCTGATGACGTCACATATTACATCACTCATGACATGGTCAGTGACATCACTGATGACATCACTGATGACATCTCAAATGACATCACTGATGACATCATCCAATGACTGTGTGTTTCTGTAAAGTTTAAATATGTTTAATATATATAGGGAAAGGCGTATTGAAGAATGAGTGGGTGTATAAGTGTCTGAATGGATGATTTACTAGGTGCGTGACTAACTCTATAAGTGAGTGATTAAACGTATCTTACTGAATGCATGGGTTAGTGACTAAACTGTGTGAATGTCTGTATCCATCTGTCTGCTGCTGTGTAAGTGGCTGCATGGGTTTGTGAATAGCTACATGAATGTCTATATGAGTTATTGATTGGTTGTCTGAGTATCTGTATGGGTGCCCGAGTGTTTGTGTGGGTGGGGTGTGTGCGACTCTGTGCATAGATGTGTGAGTGGGTGATTCACTGGGTGCATGGTTTCAAGAGTGCATCTGTGATGGACTGTATGGGTGGGTGAGTGTGTGTATGGGTGTGTTAGTGAGTGAATGTATATCTCAGTGGTACATGTGTGAGTAACTACATATGTGAAAGGCAGTATATATGTGTGTTGGAGTATATAAATGGGTATAAGTGAGAGTGTGTGATTGTGAGAGTGGCTGTATGGATGAGTGTGTACTTGTATTAGTGATTGTATAAGAGCGTAAGAATGTGCTAGTATTTGTATGAGTAAGTGAGCTGGTGTGTGTATAACTGTATAGGTGAGTAAATGGCAGTGTGATTAATTATTTGCATGACTGACTAGGTGTGTGAGTACCTCTATGGATGAGTGGCGGTGTGTGAGTGTCTATGTAGGTGTATGAGTGCATATGATAGTCCTGTACTGAGTGACCGTAAGTATGAGTGACTGTACAGGTGAGTGAGTGGATGTGTGTGTAGACCTAAGAATCAGTGAGTGGGTATGTAGTTATTGGTGTTGGAGTGTCTATGGTTTTGAGAATGGCAGTCTGTAATTTAGAGTGGGTGTATCAAAAGTTATATTAGGGTGTGAGAAGATGCATGAAATTATCACATGGATGATGTCATCAGTGATGTCATTTGAGATGTCATCAGTGATGTCATCAGTGATGTCACTGACCATGTCATGAGTGAAGTAATATGTGACGTCATCAGCAGTGCATTGCGGGGCGCGAGTTATAGTTAGCTGAACTAACTATAACGGGGAATTTCACGGGTTTTGTACGAGTGCAATGTCCAACTAACTATAACTGTCCCTAAAACCTATGGTTTTTTCAGTGAATTTCTAAGGTTTTAAATGCTAATTTCTAACTATAACGTGCCTGAAACCTATGTTTTTTCAGTGAATTTCAAAGGTTTTTAAATGCTAATTTCTAACTATAACGTGCCTGAAACCTATGGTTTTTTCAGTGAATTTCAAGGTTTTTAAATGCTAATTCCTAACTATAACATGTCTGAAACCTATGGTTTTTTTCAGTGAATTTCAAAGGTTTTGTAAATGACAATTTTTAAATGTATTAATTGTTATATTTATTTTTTTGATACTGATTTACCACATTTTTTAAACTATTTATTTTTAGATATTTTATTTTTAAATTACATTGTAATTACATTATACATTACATTACAAAATATACTTTCTCAGAATGAATTACTTTAGTTTAAATACTTTGCAAATAGGCAATAGACTTTTAAGTACAGTAGTTACAGTTGTTGCAATGGGCAACACAATTTCAAACACAATGCAACATTGAGCTCAATGTGAATTTCTAGTTAAATGCAATTAGTTACTTTATGGATTACTTTTCTAACCACAGGACTGGATCCTAGATTCAGTCCTGGGACATCTCCTGTAAACAGTTGAGTCAAAGCGTTTTGGTTACAGTAGTGATTTTTAAGGACTATTATTGTATTTTAAAAGTTGACACTTAGAAACTTTTCACATACAATCACCAATGTTATCCTATGGGAGGAAATTCACTTAGCAGGTAAGTAGTGTTATCGTTACTTTTTCTTACTCAGTGGTGGATCCTGGATCCAGCACTGGTGCATCTCCTGTAAGCAGTTGAAAGAATGCGTTTAAGTCATACTAGCGATTTTTAAGGAATATTTGTAGTTTGTGAAAATCGACACTTTGAAACTTTTCTGCTGAAAACCAGACAATGGATTCCTATGGAAGGAAATACAAGTTACTGGTAAGTACGGCTAGAATTACTTTTCAGGGTCAGTGCTGGGCTAAAAGATGCAGCACTAGGTTCTTTCCTGATAACAGGTGAGTAAATCGGAATTCGTAGTTCGGCTGATTTTAGAGGAATATTTGCACAATGGTGAAGGAAGGGGGTGGGGCCTGAGGTGACATGTCTGCAAACACGCCCTGTGGTGCGTGTTAAGTTGGAGAAATTAATTCCTCCTCAATCCCGAGGGTCCCTAGGGGCCAACTAGCCCACCAGATACCTCAGTATGCGCCAGAGAGCTGCGTTGCAGAGAGGTGTTCAGAGGCCACGCCCCTTTTGCACCTCTCTGCAACGCAGCTCTGTGGCGCTTTCTGGACATACCTGGTGGGCTAGTTGGACCCCAGGGACCCTCAGGATTGAAGGGGATTTAATTCCCCATCTTAAAACGCGCCACGGGGCCTGTTTGCACACATGTCACCTGAAGCCCCGCCCCCTCCCTTCACCATTGTGCAAACGCGCCCCGTGGCGCATTTTAAGTTGAGGTATTAAGTCCCTTGAATCATGAGGGTCCCTGGGGTAACTGGGCCACCCTGTACCTCCAGTATGCGCCTGGGGCTGGCGTTGCAGAGAGTGTTCAGAGGCCACGCCCCTTTCACACCTCTCTGCAACGCAGCTCTGTGGCGCTTTCTGGACGCTACTGGTGGGCTAGTTGGCCCCCAGGGACCCTCAGGATTGAAGGGATTTAATTCCCCATCTTAAAACGCGCCACGGGGCCTGTTTGCACACATGTCACCTTTAGCCCCGCCCTCCCTTCACCACTGTGCAAACGCGCTCCGTGGCGCGTTTTAAGTTGGGGGATTAAGTCCCCTTGAATCCTGAGGGTCCCTGGGGTCCAACTATCCCACCAGGTACCTCCAGTAAGCGCACAGAGCTGCGTTGCAGAGAGGTGTAAAAGGGGCGTGGCCTCTGTACACCTCTCTGCAACGCAGCCCCTGGCGCATACTGGAGGTTCCTGGTGGGCTAGTTGGCCCCAGAGACCCCCAGTATTCAAGGGAATTACTTCCCTTCTTAAAATGCGACAGGGGCGTGTTTGCAGAGTGGTTAAGGGAGGTGAGCCTCCGGCACGACGCCGGTCTTTTTTTTTTTTTTTGTATGGGAGGTGGGCTGCGTGGCCCCCCTTCCCTCGGCCTCTTTTGGCCCCAGGGACCCCATCCCCCGGGGCCTGAGGGTTTTCTTTTTTTTTTTTTAAATAAAAAAAAACGGGAAAGGCGGCCACGTGGCCCCCCTTCCCTGGGCCTCAATTGGCCCCGGGGACCCCATCCCCCAGGGCATGCCCTCTTTTTTTTAATAATTAAATATTTGGAGGGGCTGCGTAGCCCCTCTCCTCAGGCTCACTTAAGGCCCCGGGGACCCCATCCCCGGGGCCGGCCTTTGCGTCCTTTTTAAATTCTTTTTTGGGAGGGGTTGCGTGGCCCCTCCCGGGCCACTAGTGGCCCCGGGGACCCCATCCCCGGGGCCTGGCCACACGTTGGGGACCGTGGGGGTCCCCAATCCCCGCTACGGTCCTGCCGGCTCCCCGCGTTCTGCGGGAGCCGGCAATGCTTTTCCACATGGGGAGCTGCTGACATGCAGCTCCCCTTATGGAAAAGCAATCTGCTTTGCTTTATTGAAGCAAAGCAAGTTTGCAATGGCAGGACGGGAGCCACGAGGCTCCCGTCCTGCCACATTACAAACAGCAGTGTCCCAGGGGTAGGCACCCGGGACACTGCAGGAGCCGACTCCTGGGGGTGGCGGTCCCCAGGGCCACCAAAGGCTCCAGGAGGGGGCCGCACGGCCCTCCCCACTTCTACATAGCCCGGGGAGGTGGTGGTCCCCGGGGCCGAGAGGTCCGAAACGGACCCCCACATGTATTTTCTTAGTGCCCTGGGGAGGTGGCGGTCCCGGGGCGTGTGGGGCAGGAGCCCCCACACAGGTCATTCTTTTAAAAGAAGCCCCGGGGAGGTGGCGGTCCCCGGGGCTGCGGGAGGCGGAGAGCCCTCCCGCACCATTTTTGTTTAAAGCCCCAGGGGGTGGCAGTCCCCGGGGCTTGGGGGGGCCTTAGAGGCCCCCCACATAAAATTAAAACCAACCCCCGCATGCCCCTGGGACTTGGCAGGATCCGCGCACCCAGTGCGTTTTTTGCCGATTTGCAAAATCCTGTGTAATTCCGTTCAGCAGTTCGGGCTGTAGCCGTGGCTAAAATTTCCTATGGGAATTAACATGGAGAAAACACGTTTTGGGACCCCCTTTTCTCGGCCCCGCTTGATGAATCACCCGAAACTTTCAAGACAGGAGCGGACCGGAGCGCCCACTAGTTTTGAAGTTTCGCGATGATTCGTCAAATGACGCCAAACTTATTGGGAATAGAATGTTGCGGATTTCCTATGGATAATAGGTCCTAACTATAACTACATATACATATATTGCCTACTGGCGGTCGCCAGTTGGTAGTTATAGTTAGGACCTAGTTTCCATAGGAAAAGCATTTTTCTTTTGCCAATATCTTTGGTGCCGGTTGACGACTCTTGCAAAATTTTTAAAACTAATGGGGCGCTCGGTCAGCTCCTGTCTAGAAAGTTTCGGAGTATTTGTTGAGCGGGCCGGAAAAAGGGTGTTCCAAACACGCTTTCTCCATGTTGATTTACATAGGAAAGTTTAGACAAAGCTACAGCCCGAACTGCTGAACGGAATTATACTCAAATTTGGCAAAAGGTAGGTCTTGGTCTAGAAAGCGTGCTTTTTTTAAATGGTGTAAATCCGTTCAGTAGTTCCTGAGAAATTCAGAAAATAAAAATATCGATATCTGAGCACCAAGGAGGATTCGCGAACCCTCCCAGGCACGAGCTTCACTCTGATTGGCTGTCAACACTCCAAACCAGAAAGTGTTGGCAGCCATCTTGTGACTCGGTAACCGAATCACAAGAAAAGAGTGAAAAAAGATGAAAAACAAGAAAAGGGGGCAGGGTAGAAACACCCTGACTCCCTAGGCCTGCTCAGGGGGTCCCACAAGGACCCCCAGGCCCAAAGAAATCTTTTTTTTTTTTAAAACAGCCGAATTTGCGCTGGGTGCGCGAATCCGGCCGAAAAAAAAAAGTTAATTTCCATAGGAAACTTTTGCCGCGGCTACAGCCCGAACTGCTGAAAAGAATTACACCAAATTTGGCAGACAGGTAGCTCTTAGTCCAGAGTGTACTCTTTGCTTTAAATGGTGTAAATCCGTTCAGTAGTTCCTGAGAAATTCAATAATTAACATAATTATATATCTGGCTGCCGCGGTGGATCCGCGAACCCTCCTGATCACAAGCTTGTCTCTGATTGGCTGGCAACACTTCAAACCAAGAAGTGTTGGCAGCCATCTTGTGACTTGGTAAAACCGAGTCACAAGCAAAAAGGGAAGAAAATTATAAAACAAAAAGAAAAGGGGGCAGGGTAGAAACACCCTGAACCCCCTAGGCCTGCTCAGAGGGTCCCACAGGGACCCCAGGGCCAAAAAAAGCATTTTTTTAAATTTGCGGTGGGATTTGCTTGCGGTGTGCGAATACAGCCAAAAAAAAAAATGAAGTGCGGTCTCCACACTTTGTTTTCTTAGAATCCTCCGGGTGGGCCAGGTCCCAGGGCATTGCTATATTGTGATGCAGGGGCCCTGTGGGTCCCCGCAGCCCGGGGACCACCACCTCCCGGGGCTTTATTATTAATGTGCGGGGCACTCAGCCCCACCGCAACCACGGCGACCGCCACCTCCACGGGGCTTTATTTTTAAATAAAAAATTGCATGGGGGGCAACCCCGGGGACCACCACTTCCCCGGGGTGATAAATATTAAATGTGGGGGGGCATACAGCCCCCTGGCAGCCCCGGGTACTGCCACCTCCCCAGGGCTTGCTTTAGAATTATAGTGTGGGGGGCTCGAGCCCCCCACACTGCCCCGGGCACCACCACCTCCCGGGGGCACTAATTATTTAAATGTGGGGTCCGTTGCAGACCCCGGCCCTGGGGACCGCCACCTTCCCGGGGCTTTATTATTAATGTGCGGGGGCACTCAGCCCCACCGCAACCACGGCGACCGCCACCTCCACGGGGCTTTATTTTTCAAATAAAATTGCATGGGGCAACCCGGGACCACCACTTCCCGGGGTGATAAATATTAAATGTGGGGGGGCATACAGCCCCCTGGCAGCCCCGGGTACTGCCACCTCCCCAGGGCTTGCTTTAGAATTATAGTGTGGGGGGCTCGAGCCCCCCACACTGCCCCGGGCACCACCACCTCCCGGGGGCACTAATTATTTAAATGTGGGGTCCGTTGCAGACCCCGGCCCTGGGGACCGCCACCTTCCCGGGGCTTTAAATAAGATGGAGGGGGACCACGCTGCCCCCCTCGTAGAACCTTCCTTGGCCCTGGGGACCGCCACCCCCCAGGGCTAGCTCCAGCAATGTCCCGGGGTGCCCACCCCCAGGGCATTGCAGTTTGCTATGGCAGGGCGGAAGCACGGCTCCCGCCCTGCCATAGCAAACACTGTTTTGCTTCATGGAAGCGAGAGCAGGAAACCTGCTCTCGCTTCCATGAAGCAAAGCAGAATTGTTTTTAGGAAAAGGGAGCTGCATGTTAGCAGCTGCCTTTGCCCAAAAGCAATGCCCGCTCCCTCAGGAAGCGGGAAGCCGGCAGGGATCGCAGGGTACTTGGGGCTCCCCCCGCGGTCCACAACAAAGCGGCCAAGCCCCGGGGGATGGGGTCCTCGGGGTCAAAAGTGGCCTGGGAGGGGGCCACCCGGCCCCCTCCCTTTTTAAAAAAAAAGGGAATGGCCGGGCCCCGGGGTATGGGTTCCCCGGGGCTGAAATCGGCCTCAGGAGGGGGGCAGCGCGCCCCCCCTCCCGTTTTATTTTAAATTAAGAAAAAATGGGACAGGCCCTGGGGATGGGGTCCCCAGGGCCCAAAAAGGATCAAGGGAAGCGGGGCCACACAGCCCCCTACCTAAAATAGGGAAAGAAAAGGAGGCCGCAACTCCGCGGATGCCCAGCCCCCTTTCTGCATGACTCTGCAAACACGCCTCCTGGTGCGATCTGGGTTGGGGGATGAATTCCTGTGAGAAGTTGGCCTGGTATATGCTGTTCACTAATTAAAGTGGACAC
>CAWUFW010026841.1:0-30497 GCA_963921515.1 Calotriton arnoldi
TAGTTACGTATTGCCAAGGCACTCCTAAGGTAGCCTCCAAGGTATCCCCTGCGGGGCAGGGGGTGAACTGGTATGTGAGTGCTGGTGTGTTTTATATGTCCTGATAGTGAGCTGTCACCTGTTTTTCACTATTGCAGGACTAGCCTACCCATAGGCAATTGAGCTGCCTTGTAACATCTAGTCATGTAATCTCTTCAATTGGGAACAGCTAGAGATATGGAGTTTGGGCTGTCTAAGCTCAGGACGAAAAACACATCTTTAGGAAAGGTGGATTTTAAATTGCATGTTTGAAAAATGCCACTTTTAGAAAGTGGCTGTTATATGGCCATTAGGTCATTGGGTTTACATTGCTAAGGCATGAGCTCTGCTGCCATGATGCTGCTTTGCGCACGTTACTACATGACATAATTTAGCAAGACTCTGTTTGCGCTACATGAGAACTGTCTGCTTTCATGCTCTCTGCCTGTTCCTGAGTTTAGTCTGAACACGCATGTGCAAGGTCGAGAACAATGCCCTTGTTATTCTGTTCTGGTCAGTCCCCAGCAACGGTGGACAAAACATGCTAAACACAGCTGCGCTGCTGAAACTCGCTCTTTGACACACGGGGATGCATGTTGTTCTAAACACGCACTTCTGGAGGAGGGACCTTCCCAGGGAGAAGAGCTATGCTGTTCCTATGATGTAAAACTTCCATCTAGGCACCAAGGTGCATGGGGTCTGCTGACAAAGCTCAGAGATCTTTTATATAATAAAACTTCTTACTAAGGGGAGGGTGGTTAGGCCTTATAGTCCTGTTTCCACCATCAATATACGATGACATCCTCTTTATAATCTATGAATTGCAACAATGCTGACTGTATTAGGCTTATGCATTTTGCTGCTGGTATTGGTTTGTACACTGCATTATTTGTGAGCAATATAGTTGGAAATAAACATTTCAACTAAAACAGTGCTCGGTCAATTTCATTGTGGATAAGTATGAGTGATGAGCGAAAGTGGTGAGTCCTGCTACTGCGATTCCTGAGAGTCGGGAGTATTGTGTTCTGGGTTTTCTAACTGCTTGTAGCTTCATGATTATGTAGGAGAAACGAATGAGACATCAGAATAGTCGGTTTTATATCTTAAGTACTAAGGCAGGGAGGGCTGTTCAGCCTATACACTGGAGGTCCTGTTTTCCTGCGCATAGTTCTGTGTCTGCAGAATCCCCGCAAATAGCATACATATTCTTGTTTAACCATCGTGTGCCTCTGCCTGTGGAATCAACGTCTGGTTTAGACTGACAGGGGCCTGTTTATGCATTCACTCTAGACAGTCACACAAAGGAAGTTGAGGTGGTGCCCTGGCTCTATCCTGATGGCCCATCAACAGCTGATGGGCCTTCCTGAGCTAAATGGTCGGATGAGCTATCAACTGCACTCTTAATAGGGCTGAGCCTAGCCTTTCGCAATGCTGTCTCCACCCCCTTGAATGTGTCTGGAGCCAAGACCAGCAGAACAAGAGTTTGTGCACTCATAAAGACAACCTCTTTGAAGAATGCCTACTCTAAAGGCCAAAAGGGGTATAAGTATTGGCCCTAAAACTGTCGAACACTTCTAAGACTAAGAGGACCCTGCCAAGAAGAAGAGCTGCTAGAGGAGTACTGCCCCTTTGCTGTGGTGTGGTGCTTTGTTGCTGCTCTGCAGTTGCTGCTTTTCTGTCTGTGGGCTGTGAAAGGACTGGACTTTTACTTTACTTTTGGTATCTTGCTTAAAAGACTTCATGGGCTTGATGTAGAGCTTGCTTCCTATTAAGAAGTCTCAGGAAACAAAGACTTCACTCTGCAGCCTTTAACTCCATTGTTGTGAGTTCTGAATTGCCTTGTGCCAATTCGTCCTGGACTCCTTGAACTTGCTCCCTGCTGCAGAAAGCATCAAGAAGATTTCAAAATCCGATGCATCGCCTCTTCTAGTGCCTGTTTTTCCGACATTGCGCCAAGCTGGCACCGAAGAAACTGCCGCAGCCTGAACTCAGCGTACCTGTGTTCTCCGAAGTCTGAGACCCACCTACACTTACTTCTCCGATGCAGGCCTCTACAGCAGCGGAAAGAATCGCCGCATCGTGGACTGCGGCCGGAAAAATGGACGCATCGGGCCTGTTTGCCGCTGCTGCATCGACCTCCAGCGATCCAGATTTCCACGCATCACATGATAGTCGCTAAGTTTTTCTGATGCATCACCCGCAGACCAGAACCATCTGGACACCATTGCTTCCCCCTACAGTCAGGACTGTGAGACTGCAATCCAACGCACGCTGTGTTTTCCGACACATTCTCTTGTGCGGCTAATTTGCTCTGTGGATTTTGACGCATTTGAGGTATTTTATGTAAAATCACGCATCCATAGAGTTCTGTGGACAAAATTGCTTGAAACCTTTGAAAAGTCATATCTTGAGTTGGTGTATGTTGGAATTTTGTCATTTTGGTCTGCTTGGTTTGGTTAAAGATACTTTATTTTTCCAACTAGTGTAGTGTTCATTTAGTGCTTTCACTGTGTTACTGTGTGCTATCTACAAATTCTTCTGCTATTACTGCCTCCTGGAGATAAGCCTGACTGCTCGTGTCAAACTACCAAGGTGGAACAAAGGTTATCTGGGTGTGTAGCTCCTTATCCTGACTATATGATGGTCCGTACTTGGATAGTGTGTGTATAACATCACCAACTAGAGACCTCCATTTCTAACACTGACTTCTTTACCTCCCCCTTGCAATCAGGGTGGGTGTTGACAATTCTCCGCAGAGCTGGAATTCCAGTTACTTTATCTCCACACTCAACTTGGAGTCTAATAGTGTGCTACAACACCTTGGTAAAGGCCAGGTTATGAGCCCATTCCCTGAGCAGGACTTTATCTGCTAGCATGCCACATTAATCTTGATAAATTGGGAGAGTTTCTTACTAAGGCAGGAGGACTCACCACAATGATTTTGGCCACACACTGAGATCGGGATTGCATTTTATATCTTACTGTTTTTTTGTCTATCAATGTGGCAACATGCTCAGAAACAGATGTAAGATGGCATGGTGTTGTGATGAAACTGATGCAATTAAACAGCACATTTGACCCTTACTGCCAGGGTTGGTCTGGGACAAAATATAACCTAAAGGAGAAAGTGGTCTCCGTATGCCTCCTACACCTAACAGACAGAAACACCCTACACAGCCACAATTAGCCACAGCCAGCATTTCCAAAGGGAATTTGAAAGTGGGCATTCATTAGTGCAGCACATTTAGGGGGTGACGACTAACATGCTGCCAACAAAGCAGCAAATAGACGCAAAATGTTTTTAAATTATTACTTGATAGGACAAAACCTGTTTTGAAAGTCGGTGCAACAATAAAAAGAACGCAGCAGTGTACAGGACTGCTTTGCTGCTATTTAGCAGGAAAGTGCTGTTACATGGCCGTTTCCATGCAATCACCCATTCTTCTGATGCAAAACCCCACATTCCAAAAAAATGAGAGAGGGTTTTATGAGAAAACATATGCTCTTTTGAAAAACCAGGCATTAAAAGCAGAAATGTTTTCTTTTCTCCTTTCTTCCGACTTTGCATGTGCTGCACTGTACTGCACGGATCACGACAGAATATCGAGGAGGAAGAATATCGACCTGCCAACATTTCCATGCAAACACGAGTGACAGAACATCAACTTCCTATCACAAACAGGTGCGCTAAAACATTTAATCCAAATATCGTTGTTAATAACATAGGGTTTCATTACGATGGCGGGCGGAAGCACTACCGCCGTGCTGGCGGATGCAAAAACCACCAGTTACCGCCGGCACGCAGCAGTCCACACGCCCGCACAATTATGATGCGAAAAGCAGGCCAAACACCGCCCGGCAAGCCAGCAACACCGTCCGCCATCAAAGTGCGCCCGTTCACGTAGCGGCGCAGCACAACTGACACACACCGTCCGACGAAACACGTCCCGCCCGGCGCATAAATTACGATGCCGCAAACAAACGGCTCCCACGGCAAAGAGACACCGCACGTGAAAGAGAGGCGGAAACACGGACGCCGAGCACGGACAACGAAGAAGCGGCACCCGGGCATGAATCCAGCACTGCAGGCCCTTCCCATGCTTCTGCTGATGCACCACCAAGGACGCAACGTACCGCGGAGACGCAGGTAGGCACACACACAACAAGTGCACGCAAACAGCGCACACAGTGCAAGGGCGGATAAAGCGGACAACCCCCACCAGCGCGTGCACATTACACATCCACCATTGCATCCACATATGACACACAGGCCAAATCCTAACATCGCGGAACACATGTGTACACACCACCTGGGACTAGGAACCAACCACCCCGTCACGGCCCCAAAGCGCCGATGACGCCGCCACACATGCGCACAACGCAGAGGCCAACCGCAGCGCCATGCATGCGTCGCACACAGACACAGGGACACAACCAAGCAGCACACACACCAGCCCCACCCCGAACGCACATGACACGTGACAGGCCGGCCACAGACATGTCCCCAACGCCCAATTCACGGACAACACCCAACGCCACACAACCGACGCACACATGTCAGTTAAGTCACGCAACAGCAGGACACACCCCAGTGTAACAAACATGGCGAAGCACACAGCGGCGGCAACACCAACTAGGAGAAGCAGGGCCCCTTCGGGAAGAGGAACGCCAGTACCACACTGAAAAACCCATACCACCCTGCACATATGAACAAGACACATGAAACGGAACACCAAAGAGCCCGGGGACCGACAACAGGTGGCCCAAGAATTACATCCACACACAAGGCCCAACGCAGAGCGGAGAGGCAGCCTGCCGCCCACACAAGGGAGAGCAGACAGCACTGAATGACCTTCCATTCCAACACCGAAACCACAGCCCTACGACAGAAGCCGGTGAATACAGCCATTGTCCAAGAATAGACCAACACAGGCATGCCGAGGAGACCGACCACACGGCAGATAGCGCATATCACAGAAGCACACAACGGACGGGGAAGAAAGAAGAAAACACTCCCCCATGTCGGCCACATGCAAGTTAATTGGAAGGAGTCACACAGCACCGACCTTGAACTGTCTGAGAAGCATGTGGGAAGAGGGCCCGTGTCCTCCAAACAAGCCAACAGAACACAAGTCCTGTCTCCCCACGACTACACAGAGCTCACAGCAACCCCGGAGCGTGCACATTGCAGACTGCACACACAGCCGGAGCACGCCACCTCTACGAACCGCTGCGAAATGGCAACCGCAACACACCTACCCAACTACGCCGAAGAGCTCAAGCTGTACCAAACCAGCACGATACATACATTGGGATGCGATCTCCTGTCCCTGCTGAACGTAAGTTACCGACTGACTTACCGCATCACATTGTTCAGCTGCGTCATGCCCGTCTTCTACTGTCGGAGGTGTCCCTACCAGCATCCCGTCGAGATATGCCTCTCCAACCCGGCATGTCTGAAGGCGGACCTGCTACCACTACTCCTCCCTCTGGACGCACACGACAGGGCCTGCTCTGCCTATGGGGGCATGGCGTATGTGGCCAACATCGCACGCGCACTGAAATGGAACCACTGTGCCTCCACACGACGGATCATCGAGAACAGCTACATCGAATGTCACCCAGCATGCCCCATCATGGTCCTCCAAGGGACAACCTACGAACAACACCTTGACAGCCACCATCCGCTTCATTGGCTGGCAAACATGTACACCACCAATGACATGGAAGCCCTGCTGGACGGCATCGCATACCTGACAACCTGTAAATACGTCGGACCACAACGCAGGTTCCCCGAGTGACCTATGAAGTCCAACCCCGCACCCATGCTCAGCTTCCGCACGGACTGGCCAGTCACCACCACAACAGCCATACCAAACGACCGGCAACTGTAACCACACCATCAACGACATCGCCATGACATCGGATATGACCGGGACATGCACACTGTTCCCCATCACATCCAGGAACACCGCATGCATCGTGGGAGGCAGTGGCATGGGCTCTGTGCATCGCACCCACATGGACGGAACTGCACGAACAACCAGGACACGACATGGATCCAGCGCCCATGGACACACACACCGCTCAGTGGACATGAATAGGTCGCCTGGAGTCTGTGGGTGCTGCACCCCTCCCACCCCCGCCCCGGGAAACCCATACCAGGACCTTTGCATGGACGACAAGTGCATACAACAACAACACGACCCCAGTGACTGTGACATGTCCAGTAACCACCACAGTGCAACAACAAGTGGCACGCCGCTGCATGCACGCAAGCACATGCCCTGATGTCATCTCACATGCACGCGTGCATGAGGAACAACCGCAGCAAACCTGTCACATGGAACTGAGATGGACTGTGCCCATGATGCCGAGCGGTCTGGTAGGCTACATGTATACCGTCTGTGTCAAAGTCCGCAGCTCCGCAGCCATACGTAAATGTACATTAGCACAGCCTTGGCCAAGCAGATGTAACCCCACACCCTATCCCATTTGTAATCATGCTCAGTATATCCTCAACATGTATCCCGCTGCCAGTAGTGTCCACTATACTGCATCACAGAGGACAGAAGACTCAATATAATGTTTGAAACCAGAACTGTCTCCGCTGACTCATTTCACAAGTACGAATGAGAGAGGATGAGAGTATGTGAAGTACACGGCAGTCGTGACATGACCATGTAGTCCACTGGTATTGGATGTCAACGCAAATGAGTAGCACTACTGTGGAAGACACACATGTGTCGTGTGAAGTCGTATGGACGCAGTGCTCAGGTGGGTGGGTGCGACGGGTAGATGCGCACATGCCAAGTTGGAGCACGCCGTGTTGGGAGGGGTCATGAACAGTACACCACCGCTTCCCTGGGCATTGTGAGAGGACACCTGTCGGGGGGAGTGAACACGTGTGTGCACAGCAGCCGGGCACACGTACAAAGCGGTACCAGGCGCACCTCAGCCCACCCTCTGTGGACAAGCTGGATCCTGTTGTGCGCCCGCCATGCCCCTTGACAAGGCACACACAGCCCCAGTCGACCAGGTGTAACCCCAACATAGTCAATCCACACAGGCGATACAGGGCACGGGATGGCAGTGGAGCATGGTGTGTGAGAGGTCTCCTCGCGCTCCTCCTGGTCATATCACGCAGGCAATAGAACCTCAACGTCCAGCATGGCAAAAAGTCAAATGGAAGTGTAGGGGGACGCACCACAGCACGAGCAGCACTGACGTCACGGGAGGTGGCTCGCACCATCCCATCCATTGCCCATCATACCAACCACGCCACATGCCATTGCGACTAAGTGCAAGCGCGTGCGCCACCACCCCTGAGCCCTCCCCAGAGAGGCCAAAGAGTGAATGTGTGGGCCATCAGCCACAGACGGACGCGGCCTGGCCGCAAGGGCAGCCACAGCCACTGGGTGTCGCAGGTGGCGGATCCGGAAGGCGAAGACTGTGATGCATAGTCCATGCAGGCCGGGTCTCCATTTGGGGCACCACGCAGGTGGACGGGCGTCCCGCCACACATCATACCCTGGACCCACACATACACTCCTTGCCCTCTCTGGTGCGAGCTTGGGGCTGCCTGTGCAAGCGCTAGCCTCGCAGGTGAGCATGCATATTGGGGGGCGAGGGAGGACATGAGGGCTGGGGCGAAGATGACTGTATCACTGTCAGTTAGTACAAGGGATGACCCAGATGTGGAAAGGAAGAGACGTGTCCCGTGTGTACTGCAACTAGTCGCCAATCCAACTACCCCCCCATGTCCGGAATGTAAGCCCGCACCTAGGCCCGCCCATCCGCCACATCGAACATACCACCAGCACGACAACCTTCCCATTCGAAACACTGACTGGGGGTGGCGACCAGTGAACAATCATGTGTAGCCTACCCACGCGTACATGTGGGCCCTCCATGATCCATGTCACCTGCGGCAAAGACATGACATGCGCAATGAGGGAAGTGAGGAGAGCTGTCCGCCCCACGCGCAGAAGGTGCATCAGCTCCACAGACCCAGCAGCGAGTCCAGCAGGGGTCACATGTGCAGGGGCAGCTGTGCCTGGTGTGAAGGCACATGCATATGGACAGCACATCGACCAATGTGTAGTCTGCCCACATCCACAGTCCATCATCATGCGGACATAGGAATTGAACACAGGGCAACACATCTTAGCTGGTGCACCCACCGTGACCAACAATGCGCAATCATCGACGTACCCGCCCTGTGCATGGCCCCCCACCCAACGGAGGCACATCCAGTGCCACCATCCCACACACACAAGCCTTCCACGGAACATGCTGTGTCCAATGGTCAGTACAGAGTCAGCGCCCATCTGGTGGATCCTGAACAGGAGACACATGCACACACATGCCAGCTCCCACTATGTACGACTGCCACCTGGCACGTGCAATGTAACCTCTCACCTGTGACGTGTGACTGCAAGCACACAGCCGTCTTGGCATGGGGCTGTCAATGTGGACACCAGTCAATGTTTCGGGAGCTGTGATCCGTACAGTGCTGTACATAGGGTGCAGTGCTGACACCTACTACTGTCTCATATCCCCTCGTGCCACAGGTCCCACTTGTATTGGCCGCTCAGCCCGTGCCCACATCGTCGTCGTCGTGTGCCATACTCATCCAGCCTCGGAAGCAGTTCCATGCTCAGCAGACATTCATGTTGCCGTGGCGTTGCCGCTTGACGAATATGCAGTCAGTCCCCATCAGCACGCCCCGCAAGTCATTGGGGCCTAGATCCCCATGTGCATGCACATGGCAGTGGTATGTCTCACTTGCCATTGCCATTGTTGGGAGACCTGTGTAAGTGTATTGTGGCCGTGCCGTCCCAGCTTGACAGCTGGGCTGTGGCCCATGTGCTTGCTCAGTCATGTCAGTGATGTGTATGCGAAATTGCTATGTGCCGTGTTGCTTTGACATGTGTCCTCTGCCATTTAACCCAGGCGGAGACCGAACATTGACCGCCCATACCAATTGCTGGCGGACATGGACGATACAGAGGTAATCAGGAAGTTTCGGCTGGACAGGCCAACTCTGCATCGACTGTGTGCCATGTTAGAGCCCCATCTCCGTCCCCGCAGGGTGTATCCGACTGCTGTCACCCCCACGGCTAAGGTGATGGCCGCCATGCATTTCTTCGCCACTGGGTCATTCCAGCACACAGTGGGCAGTGGAGGAGGGATGTCCCAGCCCATGTTCAGCAAGGTGCTGAGGGATGTACTGGCAGCCATGATGCTGTACCGGAACAGGTACATCAGATTCCCCAGGGCTCGTGAATTGGCGGCAGTGAAGGGTGCATTCTATGCCCTTGGCAGAATCCCACACGTCGTGGGAGCCATTGACTGCACACATGTCGGCCTTGTTCCACCACAGGCCACTGAGCACCTGTACCGCAACAGGAAGCACACGCACTCCCTGAATGTGCAAGTGGTGTGCCTTGCGGACATGGTGATCACCCACGTGTGTGCAAAGTTTCCAGGCTCGGCCCATGACGCACACATTATGCGCAACAGCATCTTGCCACGACTGATGGCCAATCTGCAACAGGATCGTGGCTGTATTGTCGGTGAGTATGTGGAGTGGTGTAGCGTGCTGGTTGTGCGATGCTGTCCCCTGTCCAGTTGGAATAGCAACGGTTCTCTGTGTCCCTCACACCCAGGTGACTCTGCGTATCCGAATGGGGCATGGCTGCTCAGTCCATTGAGGAATCCTCGCACCCCAGCAGACGATCGATACAATGAGGCACATGGGAGGACCAGACGTGTGGTCGAGCGTACCTTTGGCCTCCTCAAGTCCAGGTTCAGGTGCCTGGACCGCACCGAGGGTGCACTGGCGTACTCCCCACAGAAGGTGTGCCAGATAGTGGTGGCGTGCTGCATGCTTCACAATCTGGCCATTCGGAAGCAGATCCCCCTCATTGTGGATGACGGAGATCAACCAGGGCCCCAGCCCGCAGACCAGGACAGCTCGAGTGAGGTGGACAGCGGAGAGGAGGAAGCTGGGAATGTGCGCCAGCAGCTCATCGCCCGCTACTTCACTTGACGGTGAGTGTCCATGTACGACGGATGATGTGTCTGTATCTGTGCAGGTGTGTGTGTGCTGTGTCAGGGTGGCCGTATGTTCACTGCGTGCAGTGTGTCAACGCTCCATGGCCAGGGTAGTATGCCACTGTTGGTGACTGTGGCATTGTGCCCTATTGCTCTGTGCGATGTGTGTACATTGCTTGTAGTTGTTGACATGTACTGTGTGATGGGTGTGTGACACACTCATTGAATGTGCTCCTGTTCTGTCTCCCACCCCTAGGTCCCTACAGGCCCTCCGGATTCCATTTCCATGCCACGCATCAGGTGCCTTTCCGCCCAAGGTGGCCGTTGTATTCCGTACAATAAAGACACAGGGCACAAACAGCAGTTAGTGAAAAAGGTGCATTTATTACAAACTGTGACATGTGATTGTGTGTAAGGTGATGACAAAAGTGGTGCGTGCAGTGACAATGAGCTGTCGGTCATGGCTGCGTGATGATCAGGGTGTACCCACTTGTTCTATGTCCATAGTCCAACACACACATGCCATCCAGATGGCTGTGTGGAGTGGGATCGTAGAGCAAGTCAATGCAGTGGCTGGTCAAGGAAGGCTGGCGGAAGGCTGGCTGGCTGCCTCACTTGCGACTGGAGCGTGCGAAGTCCTCCCGGGAGATCTGTTTCCTCTTCGGACGGCCCCTTCCACGTTTGGGAGGGGGTGTGTGGTGGCGACCTGCTGGTGGTGGGTGAGGTGTGCTCACTGGCTGTGGACGCAGGGGAAGTGGACACTGCTGCCCGAGCCTGCGCCCTAGCAGGTGGTGGCGGAGGTGGTGTTGCTGGCCTTGCCTGTGACCCCACCGCCACCACCAGCTGGCCCATGAGGTCCACGAGTTGGTCCATACGGGACACGAATTGGCCCATATGGGCGTCCATGGACCTCAGCACCCCCAGCACCTCCCGCGTGTCAGTAGCAGACCTGGCCCATTGTCCTTGGGCCTCTTCATAGGCCCCAAGGACTCTGTCCATTTGAGGCAGGGCATGGCTCCCAGGGGAGGCTGGCGTTTCCCTGACCCTGCTCCTCCTACCAGTCCTGCTGCCACCGGCCTGCCCACTAGCCACATTGCTCACCACGGTCCTCGCTGTGGCTCCCAGGGTGGATCCAGTCGGCCGGGCCACCACCTGCGCTGGGGCTGGTGCCAGCGAAGACGTGGTGGTGGTGGAGGCGGTGGTGGTCGGTGCGGCGATGGTGGCGGTTGCGGCAGTGGTAGTGGCCGCAATGACCGTGGGTGTGGCCGCAACGACAGTGGCAGCAGGGGACTGGGACTGTTCAGCATCCCTGGATGATGGGTTGGTGGGTAGGAGGGGTCCTGGGGAGCGGCTGGGCCCTGCCACGCCAGATGGGCCAGCTTGGTGGTCCGTGTCCGAAGAGGTGGACAGATCCTCCAGATCCGTGTGTCCTCGTTGGGGGCTTGTAGGCTGGCTGTGCTGGCTGCTGTCTCCATCCCCAGCGTCCAGCAGTTCGTCACCTGTGGAGAAAATGAGATTTGTTATTGTGTTGCACCTGGCGAAGTATGTATTAGTCGTCTGACATTGGCAGTTCGTGCAATCTCGTACATGGGTTTCCCGGAGGCGAGTGTGTGGCTGTGGCATCTGTAGGTGTGTGTGCTAGGCAATGGGACTGTGTGCTGTGCACATGTGGCATGGGACGGATTGGCCATGCCGATGGGTGTGTTGCTTTGCCCCTACTCATTGTGACTCTGGTGTATGCGGGCTCCTGGCCCATCCTGGGTCTGGTTTGTACTTTGCTTTTGGAGTTCAAATGGAACGCTTAGGAACGCATATGGCAACATGGGGGCCATGCCCCAGATTCGCATTTGGGATGGAATATGCTTTTGGGGTTCAAATGGAACGCTTAGGAACGCATATGGCAACATGGGGGCCATGCCCCAGATTCGCATTTGGGATGGAATATGCTTTTGGGGTTCAAATGGAACGCTTAGGAACGCATATGGCAACATGGGGGCCATGCCCCAGATTCGCATTTGGGATGGAATATGCTTTTGGGGTTCAAATGGAACGCTTAGGAACGCATATGGCAACATGGGGGCCATGCCCCAGATTCGCATTTGGGAGGGTATATGCTTTTGGGGTACATGCTGTGAGCCATGGGTGCCGAACGTGACATGTGTTGTGGCAGCATGACAGTGCATGGTCTGAGGTGTGTGCATGCCTGACATGCCCTGCATATTTGCTGTCTGTTGTGGTTACTGGACATGGCATTGGACGCATCGTTATGAGTGAGTGATAGTTGTGTGCCAGCCAACGTATTGCAGTTGTCCCATCTCCTTGGTGTGCGTGCTGCCCTGTGCCATGTGCATCACTGCAGTGCTCGGGGGGTGTGGCCCATGTTGTGTGTTGTTGCTCACAGTGTGTCGTGCGCTTAATTGACTTCTGGCACATGGTTGGTCATGGGCATGTGTCTTAGCGTGACTGCTGTATGTGTGGCAGCTGTGCGGATGACATGCCTTTCATGAGACTGGGGCTGACGGATGGGATGGATGGTATGTTGTATGTGCATGGTGTGTCTGTGTGTTTGATGGGTTCAGTGGTGTTCGTGTGCATTTCTGTTGTTCCGCTCTGTTGCGTCTAGTGTTGTTTGTCTTACATAGGCGTAGTTGTGGGGTGTGTGGTTGACAGGCAGTAGGGGCTACATGGACAGGACTTCAATGGTGTTTCGGTTGTGTGTGATGAGTTGCACAGTGGCTGCCGTGTGGGACTATATTCAGTGTGGCTTGTGCATGCAGACGTGGCTCCTTGGGTGTTGCTATGTCTGTGATGGGTCATGTGGGGTGTGAGTCTGCTGTTCATGTCCGTGTGCACATTGTTAACTTGTTCGTGACGGTGGGCGGTGCTGCATGTTCGTGTGCTACGTGACATGTCCCATGTGTTGGTGGTGTTATGGTCCTCATGCCTCCAGTAATCCAGCCCTGTCCAGTTTCCCACCTGCAAGTTGTTCGTGCGTGCACTGTACTGGATGCCACATGGCTCTTAGCGGGGGTGCTCCATGTTGCAGGTCTGTGGGGGTGGGGGGTGTAGTGGGTCGTGGGGGTGGCTGTACACCCACTGACACCGATTGCTGTGGACCGTGATGTCTGCCTTTCGGCTGTCGTTGTGCACTGCGGTGGCTGACACGTGGGTGTGGGGTGTGGGGGATGCTCCTCCTTGCTGTGCTGTGGGACTGGGGCCTGGTGTGTGTTGTACTTGGGCTGTCCACCGTCCCACCCACTGCACTTTGTGTTCCTGCCACTTACCTGTTACTTGTCAGTTGGTGCAGCTGTGGCGGACACATGGGTGTGGTGGGTGCTCGTTGTAGCGCTTCTGGCATATTTGGGGACCTGTTGGTGGTTACGTGGCTGGCTTAGTGTACACATGTCCCCACGCATCTTACAGTTGTTCGGTTTGGCCTGTGTGTGGTAGTGTCTGTTGCATGTGCGTGTGATGTGTTGTGTATTGTGTGCTGGACATGGGGGTGTTTGTCCCTGGGAGCTGTGGCATGGTGGTTGCGCATGTGTGTACATAGCGGTGTGCTGGTATACATTAGTTTGTACTTACCAGCCTCCACTCCCCCTGCTAATCCGGCGAGGATCTCCGGATGGATTACGACTCGCACCTTCTCCTCCCACGCTTTGAAGGTCTTAAAGAGCGCGGGATTCCCTCCGCCAGTGACGGCAGCCAGCTCTCTGTTTTTGCCCTCCTTCTTCTTGACCAGGCTCTTGACGTCATTCCAACGTTTGTTAATCTCGGTTCTGTTCCTGGGCAGGGTCCCGACTGCATTGACCTGGTCTACGATCCGGGTCCACATTCTGTTTCTGGTGGCTAGTGGTGTGTGCTGGACCATGTTCCCATAGATTTGTGGGTACACCTTGATGATCTCGTCGACCATGACCGTCAGCTCCATGGGCGTGAACTTGGGCATCCTTTGTGGTGCCATGGTGTTTGTGGTGCTGGTGCGGTGTGTGTTGTGTAATGTGCAGGGGTTTGTGGTGCCGGTGTTTGGTGGTGGTGGTGGTGGTGGTTGTGATGTGTGCGTTTCTGTGGTGTGCTGCTGTCCTTGCTGTGTCACTGTGTCCTCTCCTCTCCTCTCTGGTTTGCAATGTAGCAAGGGGTTGTGGTCTGTGGGAGTGCTGCTTTTGTACTCACCTATGTGGGTGTGTCCTCATGGTCTGTTGTTTTCAGGTGTGTTGTGTCTGGGGTTCTGGCCTTTGTATTTTTTGTTTGTCCGGGGGTGTTTTCGGGATATGTACTGTGCTTGTGTATTTGTGCGTGCCTTGCTGTGTGGACTTGTTGGCCATGTTGTGTGCTATTGGTTTTGTGTGCGGATGGTTTCTGTGCAGGTACGTGGGCGCCATGGCTTCTGCCGTGTCGATTCTCATCGGCGTTGTTTGCGCTGGCGGGCGGTATATTTGTTGTTTTTCCGCGCTCATGGCGGTGCGATCGTAATTTCACGTGCGGTGTGTCGGCCGTGTGGGCGGGCGGTTTTGTGTTGTCGTGCGTGTTTCCGTCCGTGGCGGGCGGTTTGACTCCGACTCGGACGATGGCGGGCGGTATTTTGTATGATTTTTCCGCCGATGGCGGTTTTCAGTTTGTGTACTCATAATGGCGTGGTCGGTGTTCAGGCGGTGTGTGCGGGCGGATTTTTGCCGCTTCCATGCCTGGCGGATTTATTTACGCCGGGTATCGTAATGGGCCCCTAAGAAACATTATCAAAACAAACATTTTATAACATAAAAAAGAAAACATACTAAATACATAAAAATAATTTAAATACGATATTCTTAAGAATGATATTTCTGTAAACTATAATAATGATTTCGATATTACTAACAACTATATCACCTTAAAACTATATTCTTGACTAGGGTATTCGTGAACACAATATTTCTGTTTGACAATATTTAATATGGCGGTATTTTATTTAACATATTTTGTCTGAAAATCGTGATCTACTGGCTGCCTTGATTGTACTGAAGCATACATCAGACCACGACCGTGTGTCGCTCTACCTTGACCTCCGTCTCTTGCAACCCAACCAGGCGCACTAGCTTATGAACGCAACATGGTACAAAGCCCCTGAGGACAACCATTGGTTGTACAACTAACTGAGATGCTATTTGGTATGAGAATGCTGTATCCGTTTCCTCAGCACAGGTACTCTGGGCAGCCTGAAAGGCCTCCCTGAGAGGAGATTTGATGAGCGACTCAGCAGCCTTCAAGCACTGTTGTGAGGCACAACGCAAGCAGGTGACGGAAATTACCCTTTGCCTGACTCCGGCATATGACGCTTCGCCGACCCTCGCCGTTCATATAGAACTGCTCGGCACCAAGATCAATAGAAACCCTCATTACACTGCAGAAGCAGAGACAATGGTTTTTTGCTTGCGGCAACAGCATTAATAGAGGGGAAAAAGGCTGGATGCTGTTTTGCTGCGCAGTTGCATCAGACACAGTCACACGCAACGATACAGACCATCAGATTCGCATGTGATGTACCCCTTACTGGCCTGCACGATATATTGTAGGAATATGCCAATTTTTAAAAGGCACATGACTCTTTAACCAGGCCGGAACATTCTTCCACAGAACAGGCGCTTCTAGCGGCCTTACCCTACCGGCTGTGTCACAAGATCAGCCACAGTCACAAGGTGTTGACATTAGCAACGAAGAAAGTGCATAGGCCATTGACAAGATGACAACTGTGAAGGCCCAAGGGAGACAATAGTTTTCCATTCGATTTCTACGAAATCACTAAACACATGATAGTGCCTTTTTTTGGGCAAACTGTTAAGGGATATATCCACCGTCACAGCTCCTCTTGCGGAATTCAGTAGGGGGCTTCTTTCCTTATTTTATCAAACCTGGCAGAGAACCACTTCAATGAGCCAGCTTAGAACTGATATCCCTCGTAAACGTATATATGAAGATCATGGCAAAGGTTTTGGCCAATAAACTCAAGGTCTATATTCCAATACTGATTTATTCCCCACAGATTGGGTTTGTGCATGATCAAACTTCAGCAGCTCATCTGAGGACGCACTCCCATCTACTGTTGCAGATGCGGCAGGATGAGGATGAGAAGGCGTTTGACCATATGAAGCGGCCATACCTGTTCTGGATGATGGAGGTCATGTGCCTAGGGTATGCGTACTTTGCTAAAAAAACATGACTCTATAGCGCTCCCATTGCCTGAGTAACCTGTGGTTCTTCCACCTTTTTTGCTCTCCTTCGTAGTACAAGGCAGGGGTGCCCACTCTCCCACTGTTATTTTTACAATCTATTTTGCAAAAAAAAAAAAAATTGGAAATTACAACTGTCCACAAATTAAATCCACAGATATAATCATCCATAGCGTCTAACCATAAAAAACATGATTTTTTTTTTTTTAAATAAACGCTTCAGGAAAGCTGAAAAAAACAGAAATGTAAAATATTTATTAGTTATTAATAAACTAATACACATTTCCTAAAAAAAAAAAATGGTAATCGCATCATCCCCGGAACTCCAAATCAGGAACAATTCCACCTGTTAAAAATAAAAAACAACACAAATCTCTCCTGCACATTCATATATTAATAACACTAGAGGCCTTATTACAATGTCCAACACCATCGCGGAAACAGGACCGACCGACCTCGGAATGGCAGTCTCTACCGCCTAATTACAATGTGACCGCACATGGTGCAGTGCGGTCGTATTCCCACATTTCCCTATGGGAGCATGTGCTACAGCCGTAAACTGACTGTAGCACAAGCTCCCATAGGGAAATGCGTGGTGGTGTTCATCTCTGCACCGCATGGCAGGCACCTCAGGGTGCCTGCCACACGGTGCAGGGAATCATCAAGGGGGCATCTTAGGTAACCCATCAGCCACCAACCGCAGGCAGCTAGATTAAGGGGGCCCTGCTAACACGCCATCCATATGGATTACGTGCCGTTCCGACTGGTCCATGGGCTCCTTGAGCGCATTGGAAGCCAGCCGGAATGTCCGGCCGGTTTCACTTCCGACCGGCTGTATTGTAATCAGCCGGTCGGAAGTGAAACTGGGGTCTCAGTCGGAAAGGCTCCGACCTAAGGTTGAAGACTTTCCGACCGAGATAGTAATCAGGCCCTATATATTACACTTAAAAACCAACTACAATAACTCTATACATTCTAATCTACACATAACTATTATACTACATATCACTAAACCTACAACGTTTTCATGGTACCACACATATAACTACCGAAGCACTACACCACATATCAAGATCCAAAAGGGGACAATACAAACCATATTCAATACCTAACTACCTTCCCTCTACTCTAAAATAAACTTACCTTAACCGCTGAGAGGTAGCTCCCAAATGCACGCTTCTCTCTCCAGAAGCGCCCAAACAATAATAGGTATAGATGAAAAAAAATCAACTTACAACATTTTTTTAAAAAAACATAATAAAAAAAAGAATGTATAGTAATTAATATTATAATATACATAATATTTTTTACTATATATTCAAATTAGTTTGGTTAATATGTTGTAAAAAAATATACACAACTGTTTCAAAATAATGAAAAAATAATGGAAAATATCACAAAAGTATAATTATGTATAGAAAAATGACTTTCTAAATTATTATTTATAAAACTGTATTTTCGGTTCTAGTTATATATTAAATAATATTATTAAAAAATATAATATGATTTTATGTCAAAACAATTATTATAAATAAAAATAAATACAAATTAAGTAATGCACTATAATGTTTGCAAAATATATATTAGATATTAATATATACATTATATATTTATTTAATATAGATTAAAAATAATGTGAAAAATATTTTAAGAAATAAACAATATAAAACATTTAAAAAATAGCCACATGAGTCCTGATTTTGATGTTGGTCAGTAAGCCTTCGACCGCTCATCGGAGGCTTACTCAACGACATCCTTGGTTTGAACTCCGACTGCCGTATTTCAATGACGGCGCTCAGAGTCCAAACCTGCTGGTCAATGTGACTGGCTTCTGATGGGCTCAAGGAGCCCGTCGGCCAGTTGTAAGGGCCTCATAATCCCTAACAGACGGCGTTTCCCCTGTCGAGATTATGATAGCACTTTCCGACAGCAGTTCCATGTCGGCCTTTCCGGCATGAAACTGCTGTCAGAAAGTGTCTTTGGGGCCTAGCAGGGACCCATTCCTCCGCGGCCTCTGGCTGTGGCCCTGGGGGGACCTATGGTGCCACCATGAAAATGTCTGCACTGTGTGGCAGGTTCCATGAGGTGCCTGCCACACGGTGCAGTGATTTACACAAACTCCCACTTCTCTATGGTAGTTTGTGCTGCGCGCTGTTTCCACCCGCAGTACAAGCTACCATAGAGAAATGGGAGTATGCAACTGCACCATCCTAATAAGGGGTACTTAACCGCTGTCGGTTCCCCCGACATCGTAATGAGGGCCTTAAAGTCTATTTACATGCAAATGTCTTTTCCATTTTTCTATACTACTTTAAAATAGGTATGTTTATATTAAATATAACAATATATTGTTAAAGATGTAAATTAAACAATATGAGCCAAAATAATATTACTTAATAAATATGATTTAAAAAGATCTTTCATTACAAATAGTAATAAATGTATATTTATACTGTATTCTCAAAACTGCAATTAATCTACTGGCTATACGTCAAAAATATATATTATTCTATTTATATATGTAATAATATTAATTAAAAAACTATGGAAACAATTAATGTAAAAACCTGATCTATGTTTATAAAATAAATCTACATTTTTGTTACATTAAAATTATATAAATATTTAAAATACCGAGTTCAATGTCTTATCTATATAAATAAAAATTAAGTTTTCCAAAAATATATGTGTGTTTATTAATTGAAAATACGAAACACTACACATACATAACTTACTATTCGCAGCTCCAAACTACCTTAAGTCAGGGAAGGTGCTGGACACTAAACATATATAATTTTCTATTCCCACTCCAAATTACCTTAAGTCAGAGAAGGTGATGGACACTCTGGGGCTCATTACGATGTCGGGCGGAAAGCCTCCCCCCAACACCGACTCGGATTCGGGACCGACCGACTTGCGGTCGGCAGCTCCGACCAACGATGCGACTAAACACTGTTCGGTCGGATTCCCATTGTTTCCTATTGGAGCTCGTTTTACGCCTGACAAACGGCTGTAATACAGGCTCCTATGGGGAAATGGGGTGTGTGTGGAAAACCCTGCACCTTGTCGCAGGCTCCCATAGTGCCTACCACACAGTGCAGGGTTTTACAGGGTGTCCCTTATGGGGAAAGGATGTAGCCTAACGGCTAGGACGGTCGATCTCAAATCTGGGGAACCGGATTTGAGTCTCGGCAATGACGCTCAACATCCTGTGATTCTGGGCAAACCACTTAATCTCCCTGTGCCTCACAAAAAGGAATGTATCCTTGTGTAAGCAACTGGTGCTCATTTAAAGTGCTCTGATACCCGATACCTTTGTGTCAAGTTCGCGCTATATAAAACTCTGGGGAAAAAAAAGGTGCCCCCTCGGCCACCAATTGTAGGCCACGGGTGCCAAAGTCACTTTCCGACAGCCTTTCCGTGTTGGACAGGCTGTTGGAAATCGACATCGTAATCCAGACGGCAGAAACGCTGTCCATAAGGGTGTACGATGCGTTTCTGACTGACACATATACTCTGCGAGTCGGTCGGAACTGATTCGGAATGAACGCGCGGTTTACATTCCGACCACGAACATCCTAATCGGGCAGTCAAAATGTAAACCGACAGAGTCGGTTGGAAGAGCTCCAACACGGTCGCAAAGATTCCGACTGTCGGGAGGAGGTTTTCCGCCTGAAATCGTAATGAGCCCCTAAACATATAGGGGCCGATTCCGATTCAGGCCGGAAATCTCTCCGACCGAGCCGGACCCGGAGAGATTTCCGACCGAATCGGACTCTGGCAGTCCGACCGAACGAGTACGATGCGCACGCATGCAATCGGACTCGGGTCGGTCGGACTCCCATTGAAGTCAATGGGAGCCGGACGTACAACGCGTACGCGGGCTCACATTGACTCAATGGGTGCGAGGCAAACAAGGGTGCCCCCTACAGCGGGTACGCCTCGAAGCGACTCGCGGCGTACATGCACAAGTAGGGGGGACCCATGGCTCCCCCCTGTGTGCGACTCGCGCAGCTAGGCGTACAGGGGGTCCGACACGGACCCCCAAAGTCCGGCTCCGATTGCTCTTTTGAGCCGGACGGCGCGAGTCGGTCGGACTGCTCGCGGCGCGCATCGTACTTGCCCGGGCGGGGAACGTCTCCATTGCGCGGTGCGAGTCGTGTCCGTGCGAGTCGGTCGGAGCGCTTCGGACCCGTGAACAAGTCGGTCGGCGATTTCGGGTGCGCACGTATCGTACTCGCTCGGCCGGAAGCACGTATGAATCGGTCGGGAAATAGGCCTCCGAATCGGATCCGGTTAAGCCGAATCCGATTCGGTGCCCTACCGGCCGAGATCGGAATCGGCCCCATAGAATTTACTATTCCCAATCCAAACTACCTTACGTCATAGAAGATGCTAAACAGTAAACATACATATATTACTATTCCTACTCCAATCTACCTCTAAACAACAAAGGTGCTGTACACTAAACAAACATATTACACTATTCCCACTACAATATAGCTTACATAAAAAAGATACTGCACTCAAAGCATACATAAAAAACTATTAACACCCACATATATCTTAAATCATAAAATGTAGTAAAATAAAAAAAAACATAATTTTATATTAGTACTAAAATATACCTTAATTTAAGGTAGAATTTCATCATTAAACCTACATATTTACCTACTACACCAATATATCTTAAACCATGCAAAGTGCTAAACAGTAAGCAATTTCAACATATTGTGAACTCTCAAATATAAAGTTATATTAGAAATTGAAAACATTTAATTCAAAATGTTCTAATATATATTAAAAATAAGGGCTTGATTACGAGTTTGGCGGTCTTCTGACCGCCAGACGCACGGTGGCGCAGCAGTGGTGGTCCACCATCAGACGTATTACGACTTCTAAAGTCGTTGTGGCGGAGGACCGTTGGCTGCACCAGAGAACAGTCGTTCCCTGGTGGTGTCACAGGAGCACCACAACACAATATGCTAAGCGGGGACTGGCGCAATCCCGCTCAAGTTGTTACGAGTTCCTGGACTGGCAACCTTTTCATGGTGGAGCCTGCTATGAGAAGGCTGCTGGTGCAGGTACAAAGGGGGTCCTACAGGGTCCCCATGGACATACCGCCATAGGGATACATTCAGAGGGGCACAAAAGGTGCCCCCTGTCTGTACCCCCCACAAAGTTCCAGCACGGCATGGACATCCACGTCCATGCCGTACTGGAACTTTTTTGCCGTTCCCATTGCGGTGACTGTCTTCCAGGCACAGCTATGGGAATAGCAAAGGACCGCTGATCGTATTGCGAGTTGCACATTTGCAACTCATAATACATTCGGCGGTGCTTGCGTGGCTTTGGCGCAGCGGAAGCAGCATTGTGCCGTGGCTCCTGCGCCAAAGTCGTAATCAAGCCCTAAGTCATCTCTATAAAATATTAAATCTAAATTAGCCAGAAATGAGTATATCGTCTCTACATTTTTCAGTTGTTTTTAAACCTTTAAATTTATTTTCTAATTTTTTCTAATTCAGTTGTTAAGCAATCAGTCTATTAAAACCATTAAAAAAATGTTACATATAAAAAAATCAAACCTAAATTAAATAAATAATTTCAAATAAAAATAAAAATTATTCAAATACATATTGTTTATTTCTAATTTAAATATTTAAAATGCACAACTACTTTTTCGAATTAATAACTAAAATCATAATATGAAAAATGAAAAGTCATTTTTTAAAAATTTTAAATCAAAATTAAATCAATTTATTTTACCAAACACAACAATATTTCACCTTTATTTTACAATGTGTTTTTAAATAACAGATTTTTTAGAATTAAGGGCCCGATTAAGATGGCGGGCGAACATAAGAAAAGGGACCGACCAACTAGCCATCAATGGTCCCGCCATGGGGATTACGATGCGACTGCCTGCAAGGCGGTCGCACCGTGTATTCTTTGCATTGCGGTGGGTGCTTCTGGCTGCAGTACCCACTGCAATGCAAAAAATGCACCCTGTACATATCCCTGCACTACGTGGCAGGCACCATGCGGTGCCTGCCACATGGTGCAGGGATATGTAGGGGGGGCACAATAGGTGCTCCCCACTGTCCACATCGGAGGGCCAGGGGAAAAGGGGGGCCCGCTACGGGCCCCCAAAGTCCCTTTCCGCCTGCCTGTTCATGGTGGGTTGATCGCCATAAACAGGCTGGCGGAAAGGGACATCGTAATCCCTTCGGGGGTGCCTGGCAGGCACCACCACCATTGTAGGGAATACAGCCCCGTCCGTCAAGGAGCCCGTCGGATGCATGGCGGTCGGTCTTTCTGACCGCCACCCATCCCCCCGCCATTGAAATATGGCTGGCAGATATGATGCGTCCGATGGCGGTGGGACCGCCACCGAGGGGCTGTTGGTGGCAGTCTTCCCGTCATCCTAATCGGGCCCTAAGAAACAATAATCAATGAATTTATTTAATTTGATTTCAAACTGGGTCCAAACTGGGATGGCATTGTAGCATGGTGGGCAAAAGAATGATGGATTGGAATGGAGCACAGATGATTACAGTGGCTGAGATTAATGTGAGCATTCCATCCATCACCTTGTTTTGGCATCCGGTCCAACAGTAAGCGATAGACAGGCTACAACCCCTGCAAGGTAAACAATATATATTGCAGGGACAGCAAAAGTGCTGTCGGCACGGAAGACCTAAAAGTAAGGAGGGGGTAGCTCATTAAGACATCAGGACGCTTTTATACTCCAAAAAGCCATGGATTCTTTTGGGACCACTAGGGCATAGCAGAGGTAAATTACACATTTTACAAATATATGTGTAAGGAAAAGTTACGTAATTTGCAGAGGTCCACAATATTCCTACCACTCAGTTGTACCATGTGTGAATGTTTAACAGAATGCTGCATTATATTTATGACTTCTACTTTTTAAAAATATTTATGTAGTTTTACGTTTTACTAAATTGACACTAGGACACAAGAATGCTTTACGAGTATCAGATTACATTAAAAATAGTCAGTTTCATTTTTATTAGAGTTTTGGGGGTTATGGAGATTAAGTAATTTCAAACTTTGGGCCTAATTGCGATGGCGGTGAGACTGCCACCTTCAGGCCGTCAGTGGCGGTCCCACTGCCATCCAGCCCATTGGATCTCGGCTGGCAGGGGAAAGACTGCTGCGTCCGACAGGATCAAGGATCTTGTCAGTGTGGCGGTGGGACTCCTATTCCCTACAATGGGGCGGTGGGGATTGCCAAGGGATTAGGATGTTACTTTCCGCCAGCCCTTTCATGGCAGTTAACCCGCCATGAAAAGGCAGGCAGACAGTGACTTTGGAGGCCCCTAGCAGGGCCCCTTAACCCCCCTGGGCCTCCGTTATGGGCCCTGCACCATGTGGCAGGCACCGCATGGTGCCTGCCACATAGTGCAGGGGTGTTTTAAAGGTGTTTCTTTTGTACTGTGGAGTGTTCTGCAGCCCACAGCACATGCCGCAATGCAAAGTATACACATTGTGACTCATAATGCGGGCAGCAGTGCTGCTGACTTCTAGTCGGATGGTCCTGCTTTCGCCACGGTGCCAGTCGGACGAAAGTTCGACCGGCATCGTAATCAGGCCCGAGGTTTCCAGATTACAAAGTAAACGACTCTGGCCCTTAAAATACAACTGCTCAGATCTTTACATAGTGCTTCACGCTACCCTTTTAAAGTGCTTCTTAAAAACTGTTTCTATGGCTCAAATTAATGGTACTCATTATCAACCTTTGAAAAATGGAATGCTGATTGTAGTTTGCTGGATTCAGTTTTCTCATTGTTAAATGTATTTTAATATATTTATCATATAACAACTATATATATATATATATATATATATATATATATATTCACGGAAAAACCTTAGGTTTCAGACATGTTATAGTTAGGAATTAGCATTTAAAAAACCTTTGAAATTCACTGAAAAAACCATAGGTTTCAGATATGTTATAGTTAGAAATTAGCATTTAAAAACCTTTGAAATTCACTGAAAAACCATAGGTTTTAGGGACAGTTATAGTTAGTTGGACATTTTACTCGTACAAAACCCGTGAAATTCCCCGTTATAGTTAGTTCAGCTAACTATAACTCGCGCCCCGCAATGCACTGCTGATGACGTCACATATTACATCACTCATGACATGGTCAGTGACATCACTGATGACATCTCAAATGACATCACTGATGACATCATCCAGTGACTGTGTGTTTCTGTAAAGTTTAAATATTTTTAATATATATAGGAAAAGACGTATTGAAGAATGAGTGGGTGTGTAAGTGTCTGTATGGATGATTTAGTAGGTGCGTGACTGACTCTATAAGTGAGTGATTTAACGTATCTTACTGAATGCATGGGTTAGTGACTAAACTGGGTGAATGTCTGTATCCGTCTGTCTGTTGCTGTGTAAGTGGCTGCATGGGTTTGTGAATAGCTACATGAGTGTCTATAAGAGTTATTGATTTGTTGTCTGAGTATCTGTATGGGTGCCTGAGTGTTTGTGTGGATGGGGTGTGTGCGACTGTGCATAGATGTGTGAGTGGGTGATTCACTGGGTGGATGGTTTCAAGAGTGCATCTGTGATAGACTGTATGGGTGGGTAAGTGTGTGTAAGAGTGTGTTAGTGAGTGAATGTATGTCCCAGTGGTACATGTGTGAGTAACTACATATGTGAAAGGCAGTATATATGTGTGTTGGAGTATATAAATAGCTATAAGCTTAGAGTGAGTGATTGTGATAGTGGCTGTATGGATGAGTGTGTGCTTGTATCAGTGATTATATAAGAGCGTAACAATGTGCTAGTATTTGTATGATTAAGTGAGCTGGTGTGTGTATAACTGTATAGGTGAGTAAATGGCAGTGTGTTTAATTATTTGCATGACTGACTAGGTGTGTGAGTACCTCTATGGATGAGTGGCGGTGTTTGAGTGTCTATATAGGAGTAGGAGTGCATATGATAGTCCTGTACTGAGTGACCATAAGTATGAGTGACTGTACGGGTGAGTGAGTGGATGTGTGTGTGTAGACCTAAGAATCAGTGAGTGGGTATGTAGTTATTGGTGTTGGAGTGTCTATGGTTTTGCGAATGGCAGTCTGTAATTTAGATTGGGTGTATCAAAGGTTATATTAGGGTGTGAAGAGCTGCATCAGATTATCACATGGATGATGTCATCAGTGATGTCATTTGAGATGTCATCAGTGATGTCATCAGTGATGTCACTGACCATGTCATGAGTGATGTAATATGTGACGTCATCAGCAGTGCATTGCGGGGCGCGAGTTATAGTTAGCTGAACTAACTATAACGGGGGAATTTCACGGGTTTTGTACGAGTAAAATGTCCAACTAACTATAACTGTCCCTAAAACCTATGGTTTTTTCAGTGAATTTCAAAGGTTTTTAAATGCTAATTTCTAACTATAACATATCTGAAACCTATGGTTTTTTCAGTGAATTTCAAAGGTTTTTTAAATGCTAATTCCTAACTATAACATGTCTGAAACCTACGGTTTTTTCTGTGAATTTCAAAGGTTTTGTAAATGACAATTTTTAAATGTATTAATTGTTATATTAATTTTTTTCATACTGATTTACTACATTTTTAGAAACATTTTTTTTTACATATTTTATTTTTTAAATTACATTGTAATTACATTATACATTACATTACAAAAAATACTTTCTCAGAATGAATTACTTTAGTTTAAATACTTTGCACATAGGCAATAGACTTTTAAGTACAGTAGTTACAGTTGTTGCAATGGGCAACACATTTTCAAACACAATGCAACATTCAGCTCAATGTGAATTTCTAGTTAAATGCAATTAGTTACTTTATGGATTACTTTTTCTAACCACAGGACTGGATCCTAGATTCAGTCCTGGTACATCTCCTGTAAACAGTTGAGTAAAAGCGTTTTGGTTACAGTCGTGATTTTTAAGGAATATTATTGTATTTTAAAAGTTGACACTTAGAAACTTTTTCTCATAGAATCACCAATGTTATCCTATGGAAGGAAATTCACTTAGCAGGTAAAAACTGTTATCGTTACTTTTTCTTACTCAGTGTTGGATCCTGGATCCAGCACTGGTGCATCTCCTGTAAACAGTTGAAAGAATGCGTTTAAGTCATACAGGCGATTTTTAAGGAATATTTGTAGTTTGTGAAAATCGACACTTTGAAACTTTTCTGCTGAAAACCAGACAATGGATTCCTATGGAAGAAAATATAAGTTACTGGTAAGTACGGTTAAAATTACTTTTCAGGACCAGTACTGGGCTGAAAGATACAGCACTGAGGTCTCTCCTTATAACAGGTGAGTAAATCGGAATTCGTATTTCGGCTGATTTTAGAGGAATATTTGTATGTTTCAAAATCAACACTTAGAAACTTTTTCAGCAAAAGCAGGCAATGATATCCTATGGAAGGAAATTCAAGTTACTGGTAAGTACGGTTAAAATTACTTTTGAGGATCAGTACTGGGCTGAAAGATACAGCACTGAGGTCTCTCCTGATAACAGGTGAGTAAATCGGAATTCGTATTTCGGCTGATTTTAGAGGAATATTTTAAAGTTCCAAAACTCCACACTTAGAAGAATTTCCAAGTGAAACCAGTCAATGTTAGCCTATGGAAGGAAATTCAAGTTACTGGTAAGTACGGTTAAAATTACTTTTCAGGACCAGTACTGGGCTGAAAGATACAGCACTGAGGTCTCTCCTGATAACAGGTGAGTAAATCGGAATTTGTATTTCGGCTGATTTTAGAGGAATATTTTAAAGTTCCAAAACTCCACATTTAGAAGAATTTCCAAGTGAAACCAGTCAATGTTAGCCTATGAAGGAAATTCAAGTTACCGGTAAGTACGGTTAAAATTACTTTTCAGGACCAGTACTGGGCTGAAAGATGCAGCACTGAGGTCTCTCCTGATAACAGGTGAGTAAATCGGAATTCGTAGTAAGCCCGATTTTAGAGGAATATTTGCACAATGGTGAAGGGAGGGGGCGGGGCCTGAGGTGACATCTGTGCAAACGCGCCCGTGGCGCGTTTTAAGTTGGGGGATTAAGTCCCTTGAATCATGAGGTTCCCTAGGGGCCAACTAGCCCACCATGAACCTCCAGTATGCGCCAGGGGCTGCGTTGCAGAGACGTGTAGAGAGGCCACACCCCTTTTACACCTCTCTGCAACGCAGCTCTGTGGCGCTTTCTGGATGTACCTGTTGGGCTAGTTGGCCCTCAGGGACCCTCAGGATTGAAGGGGATTTAATCCCCATCTTAAAACGCGCCACGGGGCCTGTTTGCACACATGTCACATGAAGCCCCGCCCTCCCTTCACCACTGTGCAAACGCGCCCTGTGGCGCGTTTTAAGTTGGGGGATTAAGTCCCCTTGAATCCTGAGGGTCCCTGGAGTCCAACTAGCCCACCATATACCTCCAAAAAGCGCCACAGAGCTGCGTTGCAGAGAGGTGGAAAAGGGGCGTGGCCTATGTACACGTCTCTGCAAGGCAGCCCCTGGCGCATACTGGAGGTTCCTGGTGGGCTAGTTGGCCTCAGGGACCCCCAGTATTCAAGGGGAATTCGTTCCTCTCTGCAAACGCGCCAGGGGGCGCGTTTGCAGAGTACTGCAGGGAGGGGGCGGGCCTCCGGCACGATGCCGGTGGTTTTTTTTTTTCGTTTTTTTCTTTTTTTAATGGGAGGGGGCTGCGTGGCCCCCTTCCCTTGCTCACTTTGGCCCCGGGGACCCCATCCCCCGGGGCCTGAGCATTTTTTTTTTTAAATTTAAAAAAACGGGAAGGGGCCGCGTGGCCCCCTTCCCTGGGCCTGTATTGGCCCCGGGACCCCATCCCCCGGGGCATGGCCTCGATTTTTTATTTTTTTCTTTGGAGGGGGCTGCGTGGCCCCCTCCTCAGGCCATTTAAGGCCCCGGGACCCCATCCCCGGGGCCGGCCTTTCCCTTATTTAAAAAAAAAAAAATTGGAACTTTGGGAGGGGGCTGCGTGGCCCCCTCCCGGGCCACTTATGGCCCCGGGGACCCCATCCCCCGGGCCTGGCCTCACGTTGGAGACTGTGGGGGTCCCCAATCCCCCACAGTCCCAGCCGGCTCCCCGCCTCCTGCGGAAGCCGGCATTGCTTTCCACATGGGGAGCAGCTAACATGCTGCTCCCCATGTGGAAAGCATTGGTTTGCATTTTGAAAGAGAGAGCAGGTTTCCTGCCTCTCTTTCAAAATGCAAACTAGTTTGCTATGACAGGACGGGAGCCGCGAGGCTCCCGTCCTGTCATAGCAAACAGCAGTGTCCCGGGGTAGGCACCCCGGGACACTGCAGGAGCCGGCCCTGGGGGTGGTGGTCCCCAGGGCCATCAAGGGCTCCAGGAGGGGGCCGCGCGGCCCCCTCCCATTCAGTGCACAGCCCCGGGAGGTGGTGGTCCCCGGGCTTGGGTCCGTAACGGACCCCCATATTTAAATGTTTAGTGCCCCGGGAGGTGGCGGTCCCCGGGCATGTAGGGGCTGGAGCCCCCACACAGGTTTAAAAAAAAAAAAGAAGTCGCGGGAGGTGGCGGTCCTCGGGCTGCGGGAGGGCTCAGAGCCCTCCCGCCATCATTTTTAAATAAAGCCCCGGGGGTGGCGGTCCCTGGCTTGGGGCCTTAGAGGCCCCCTACATAAATTAAAACCCCTCACCATGCCCCCGGGACTTGGGCCACCCGGGGCCAATTAACATCAAAGCGCGGGAGACCGCGCTCGTTTTTTTTTTCGGCAGGATCCGCGCTCCCTGAGCGCATCCTGCCGATTTAAAAAAAAAAAAAAATAATAATTTTTGCCCAGGGGGTCCTTGTGGGACCCCTGAGCAGACCTAGGTGGTCAGGGTGTTTCTACCCTGCCCCCTTTGTGCGTTTGCGCACTTAGTTTCTGTCCCTCGGTTCTACCGAGGGATAAAATGGCTGCCAACACTTCCTGATTTGGAGTGTTGACAGCCAATTAGCATGCAGCTCGTGATCGGGAGGGTGCGCGAATCCGACGCGGCCATAGATATATATGTACTTTTACTTTTGATTTTCTCAGCAACTACTGAACGGATTTACACCATTTAACAAAAAGGGTTCTTTCTGAACCAAGAACTACCTCTTTGCCAAATTTGGTGTAATTCCGTTAGCAGTTCGGGCTGTAGCCGTGTCTAAAGTTTCCTATGGAAAAATGAATGGGGAAAACGCGTTTTGGGACCCCCTTTTTCTCGGCCCCGCTTGACGAATCACCCCGAGACTTTCAGGGTAGGAGCGGACCGGAGCGCCCCACAAAGTTTGAAAATTTTGCGAAGATACGTCAACCGGCAAGAGAGTTATTTCAAATAGAATGTAGCGGATTTCCTATGGAAAATAGGTTCTAACTATAACTATCTACTGGCGACCGCCAGTAGATAATATATATATATATATATATATGTATAAATATACACATATTTATATAGAATTATGTTATTATTCAAACAAAAAAAGCTTCTTGTGTCCAAATTTGAATACTTGAAACCGGAAGAATTAGTGAAAACAAACATTTTCCTTTCTTATCTGCATATGATATGTTACAAAAATAGATTAAAACATATTGCTTAAAACAGTATTTGTGTGCCTCTTCGCGCATGCCATAACAGTTTTCGGTAAGGCACAGGCAGAAACATCTGCGGTGCTTTAGGGGAGGCATACACAGACGGGGAGGCACCGACATACAGGTAGCAGCTGTATTTCTAAGCTTCCCTCTGATTTAGGGGAGGCACAAACCGACGGGGGAGCACATCTAGTTAGAACACCGGCTGCAATCATGGTGCTCGGCTCCCAGCACTGCCTACAGCTGCTCTCACCGGCCCAACCGGGCCACAGGCGCTGTGGCTGTAATATCCTATTATGGTCGCCGCCCGTAGCTAATTCAATTTTTGCCGAGGGAGAGTGGGCGTCATCACGGAGTAATGACTGACCCGGTTGCAACGGCCGCCAGGACAGACGGTACTCACTGAGGACAGCCAGCCTTGACTAAGAAGCCGGGCAGCAAACCGAAATGATTGCCCCGTGGAATGGCTCGTGACCTCAGCCTGCTGCCTTGCACAGTCGCCGGCGCAGTCACGCCTGCCTCAGTGCTTAATTTGTAAAATATTACGTGCTGCAACAGTTGAAGATCAAGAACAGTAAGTAGTTATCAG
>CAWUFW010026842.1:0-30495 GCA_963921515.1 Calotriton arnoldi
AAAATGCAGACAGTGCAAAAGAACTTGGCACGAGCAAAGGGCGAGGAAGGCCCGGCTCAGTGTAACGTGCGCAAAGAAAAGCAGCATGGCAGCCAGGCCTAGGCCAACATAACAAGGCAGGTAACAATCCACAAGACAAGGGATGTGGGGGGTGTCTGAATAATGCTGTGCCTAGTGTTTTACAGATGGACCGGGAAAAAGGCGTACAGTTACAGATAGCATGGTGCCATCTCCTACACAACTGGTTAGGCGGCGGGATCCGGTGAGGATGCTGACCTTGACGCCAGGTAAGGGCGAGAAAGAAACAAACATTTTCATTCACATAAAAGGTAAAGTGTCAGTGGGGACGGATGCACAGGGGGGGCGAAGAAGGGGAGGTGCGCCTGCTGAGAGGTTTATACGTCAAGGATACAGGGGTAGGGCCAGAGTCACTAGAGTTGGGTGGATAAGAAGAGGGTAGGGTGTATGGCAAGTGGTCAGGGGGAAGATCAGACGGCCGGGTCAATCAAGGTTGCAGCCACAGTGGATAAGGGCGAAAAGAGGGCACAGGCAGAAGGGACTAAGGAGATCCACGAAATTACATGGGGGTGACAAAGCCGCTGAGAGCACACCTTACGTTATCCACTAAAGAAAAGATTTGGAAAGGTGAGTATGTGGACATGCTGAAGCTGCTACAGAGGGAGGTGAGGGCCAACGAAGGGTCAAAGGAGGAGGAGCTAGAACTGGCCAAAAGGCCTCATGTACCCATGACCATTGAAAATTGGTCAGCGGCTTTCTTGATATTCGCAAGCGTATACTGCGAAAAGTACCCAGACAGATCCGTCGCACTGTTTAAATACATGGACGTGATCAGAAGAACCCAGGTGACATTCAGGGGATACGCCTGGTCACACTACGATGAGGAGTTCAGGGCAAGCCTCGCATGGGACACAGAGGCAAAGTGGGGGGAGATAGATGCAGATTTATATCAACAGACAATGGGGACGGTGAAATTTAGGAAGACAACATATACGGCCAATGGACTTCCGCTGGTTTACTGCCCCTTTCAGAACCGCCCCACCTGAGGGGGGGTGGGATACACAGCAATAGGCGCAGGGAACGTACAGGGGACATGTTGGGATTTCAAAAAGGGTGCCTGTTCCAGGGAGTACTGCAAGTTCAGACACAAATGCTCGAAGTGCGCGGGCAGACACCCATTGGTACAATGCTACGGGCCGGGTTTCAACAGTTTAACCAAGGTGCCCAGCAGAATGCAGGGGGTAGGGGTGGCAGAGGAGCTCAGGGGAATATGGTGAAAGGCTCGTCCACACATTAGACAGTCATGCTTAGAGCAGTGTTTGGCGTACTATCCACTCAAAGAAGACGCAGATTTATTGAGAGTAGGTTTCAGAGAAGGTTTTAGTCTTAGATATGAGGGGCCACGGACCTCCAGGTGGGCCCAAAATTTGAAATCAGCTAACGCGCACAAGGAAATAGTGAGGGACAAACTGTTTAAGGAAATAGCAGAAGGGCGCATGGCAGGCCCATTCACAGTCTGTCCCATCAGAGACCTGATTATTTCTTTAATAGGGGTAGTGCCAAAAAAAGACGCGGGGCAATTTAGGCTTATTCAACACCTTTCATGGCCAGAAGGGGCATCGGTTAACGATTTCATAGCGGACGACCTAACATCAGTATCATATTCATCAGTAGATGTGGCCAGAGAGTTAGTGGCGAAAGTAGGGAATGGTGCCATGATGGCAAAATGCGACATTAAGTCTGCTTTCCGCTTACTGCCTATATACCCGACTACCAGCTGCTCGGTATACAGTTTGATGGGCTCATATTTGTGGACAAAGCCTTACCAATGGGCTGCTCGATATCCTGCGCTTTATTTGAGCGTTTCAGTTAATTTTTGCAATGGGTTTTCACATGGCACACAGGTAAAGAGACGGTGACACACTACCTTGACAACTTCTTCCTGGTGGGCCAGCCTGGTTCAACGGACTGTCAGCACCAGCTGACAAGTTTTCAAGAGCTCATGGGCCAATTGGGAGTGCCCCTGGCACCAGAAAAGATACACGGTCCAAGTACGGTGTTGTCATTTCTTGGCATTGAATTGGAGTCGGAGACAATGGAGGCACGCCTTCCGAATGACAAAAAGCTGCACATGTTGCTGTTGATTGATGACATGCTGGCTAGGAAAAAGGTGACAGTCAGTGAGGAGCAGGTCCTGCTACGACATCTAAACTTCGCATATAGGGTAGTGAGGGCAGGACGTATTTTCTGCAGGAGGTTAGGGAGGTCATTGGCTGGCTTGACAATGCCACACCATCACATGCGTCTGTCCACAGGGACGAAGGAAGATCTACGCATGTGGCGCACATTCCTGGAAGATGTCAATGGCATCCCAATGGCGACGCCAAAAGAGTGGGAGTGGGAGGTCACCATATACTCCGACGCTGCGGGAGCTTGGTGTTTTGGGCTGTACTGGCAAGGGAGATGGTACGCAGAAGAGTGGCCTCGACAATAGAAGAATGGGGGAGGAGCATTGCCTTTTTGGAACTTTTTCCGCTGGTGGTGGCTGTTACAGTGTGGGCGTGGGACTTGGCACACAAGAAGGTAATTTTTAAGGTGGACTATATGTCAGTAGTGCAATTGGTAAAAGGGCAATCGGCAAGGGATTTGCAGGTACTCAAGTTGATGAGGGTTTTTGTGCTTAGCTGTTTGAAACACAATATTTTGTTTCAAGCCAGACTTGTGCCAGGAGTGGATAATGACATAGCGGACGCTTTGTCTCGTTCACAGTGGGAGAGGTTCCATGGTCTAGTCACGGAGGCGGACAAATGCAAGATGTCGGTTCCAGCAGAGATGTGGTCCATAGGAGACAAAGGAGGTAGGGTCTCTGGCAGCATCCACGCAGAGAGCATATACTCAGGCATGGAGGGAATTCCTGGAAGGGGGGCCCAGAGAAGAGCAGAACAATGGGCAAGAGAGGAGGAGGTTGTCCAGTTTATTTTGTCAATGATTGACAGAGGTTTGTTTAAGGTCACTATCGTGAGCAAGCTGTCAGGCATCGCTTTCATGGGGAAGCTGTGGTGGGGCTGCGCGCCTTCAGCAGGGGAGTTGGGCAGCCACATACTAGAGGGTTGGGTGAGGGAAAAGGCAGTCAGGCCACGGGCGAGGAGACCGGTGTCTAAGGTGTTGTTGTCCGGTTTGCTGCAAGTAGTGCCTAAGATCTGCAGGAATCAGGAGGAGACCGTTTTGTTTTCCTCACTAATGTCTTAGATGTATTTCGGGGCTTTTCAGGTTTCAGAACTATTGGGTAGGAAGGGCGTACAGGGAGTGCAGTGGAGCAAAGTGGAACTGTGGGAAGAGAAGGTGGCAGTGAGGATTAAACAATCCAAAACAGACCAAAGAGGAGCGGATATTGAGACGAGCTCTATTGTTCTTAGGTGAGTCGCCGAGCGATTTTGGTACTCACTCCTTTCGGATAGGGGTAACAACGGATGCAGCCAAGCAAGGTTGGGGGAAGGACAGGATTATGCGCTTAGGAAGATGGAAGTCGGATTGCTTTAAAACATACATCTAGTTGCGGGAATTGGGGAGGCGTAGTTTGTTCCAGTGTTTTTCTCACATATGTGTCTTTTCAAGTGCGGTGGCTGGGCCAGTTTCGGCGGAGTTGTCCATCTGGATTGTTGGCCATTCTTTCGTTAAATGGGCCGAGCGACATGAGTGGGATAAAGAGAAAGGTTTGAGTTTCGGTCTCGACCCGGCTTTAATTGTTCTTGGCACGGGAAGGGTGGCATTAGATGACATGAGTTGTTTCCGGTTCTGAATAAGCTAATCAGAGATAACGTTTGCCCTAATGTTTTGATTATTCACTTGGGGGAGAATGATTTAGTGTTGTGTAAGGGCTTGGCCCTGTTGAACCAAATGAAGAGGGGCCTATTAGAGATTAAGCAGCAATGGAACGGGTGTTACGTCCTATGGTCAGAATTCATCCCAAGGAAACATTGGAGGGGAGCAGAGAGAACTGCAATGATAGATAAGGCCAGGAGGAAAATTAACAGGGACATGAGGCTGTTTTGTGAAAAGGAGGGCATTGGGAGAGGTGAACACCCCGAGCCTTGATACGCAGCAATATATTTTTTCAGAGAGGATGGGGTGCACTTGTCACATTTCGATTTGGAATTATATATCATCCAGATCAAGGAGGTACTGGACAGAGCATTGGACATTAGAAGGTATCCAAAGAAGTCCTAGGCCCTAGTTGGGGGGTCAGAAAAGTCAAGGAGGCAGCGACTTTTCTGAGTGGCGTTTTCTTGGTAACTAGTTGTTTATATTGTTTACAGGTTCAGTTAAGGTTTGGAAAAGTTACTCCGGGAGCAGGCAAGAAGGGGAAGTTAGCATAGGAAATGTTTAGTTAGATAGTTATTTTATGAAGTAGGAAGAGGTTACAGAGTTAATGTTTCAGCATGGAATGACCGAGTTGGGGGTTATAAATTGTTACAAAGGAAGCGAAAAGGGGAAACTTTAGGGGTGGGGGTGGGAGGCAAGGTAGGAGGAAAATATTTAGTGAGGTTTAGTTTTGTACGGCAAAGGCCAAGGGAAATGTGTTGTAAGGTGCACCTGTCTTCAATAAAGCAGCCTTTTTCACACATATAGAGCCTTTTTTGGTCTGTGCGCGCCCCCCCCTGCTTTGGGCCAATAGGGCTTTGGGAGGGCGGCCGACAACCGGGAGGCTTGCCCCCCCCCCCCCCGGGTTTTTTGGGCCTTGGTGCAGCCCAGAGCCCAATTGGGCACGTTGGGCTACATTTGGGCTAAGGGGATTTAAATCGGCCATTTTAGGTTGACGTGTCACCATTTCAGTAAGGTGACATGGCGGCCGGTTGGGGCTAGATCAGGGAGCGTGGGTAAAACATTTTTTTGGCCCGCCCTCCCTCCCTGTGTATGAGTGGGGGGGTCCCCTCTCTTTTAGAGGCTGTTTCATTGGGCACAGGTGCGCTAGGGGGAAAATTGTACATTGGTTGTCGCTTGGAGCAGGTGCTGGCGATTTCTTGGTAACTAGTTGTTTATATTATTTACAGGTTAAGTTTAGGTTTGGAAAAAGTTACTCCGGGAGCAGGCAAGAAGGGTTAGTTAGCACGAGGAAATGTTAATTTAGATGGTTATTTTAGGAAGTAGGAAGAGGTTATAGGGTTAGTGTGTCAGCATGGAATGACAGAGTTGGGGGTTATAAATTGTTGCAAAGGAAGGGAAAAGGGGAAACTTTGGGGGTGGGGTGGGAGGCAAGGTAGGAGAAAAATATTTAGTGAGGTTTAGTTTTGTACGGCAAAGGCCAAGGGAAATGTGTTGTAAGGTGCACCTGTCTTCAATAAAGTGGCCTTTTTCACACATATAGAGCCATTTGTGGTCTGTGCTTGGCCCCCCCTTTGGCCCAATGCATCCTTCTCGCAGAAATGTCGTGGGGCTGATGCCTGCATTTAAATGACTAATGGCAGTACTACCATATGTGACTCAGCAGCTGTTTAAAGATCTCGGCTCCGCTCTCCGGTGTACACCTCATGGGTCACTGGAGGTTTTCACACTCCAGCCTTATAAATGCAGAGGAAGCCCTGCCTCCCCATTAGATGGCATACGTTAGGTGAAACAGTGCTATGGGGAGCTGGCGGGGGTGCCTTTGGCCGTTCCGGGTTGAATACTTACCTTGTACTGCACTTGGGGAGGAGGGACGGGGGTTGTGAACGGAGTAAAATTTGTGGGGAAGCTCCAGTGCATTTCAAGAAGCAGCGGGTGGTGGTGTTTTAATACCCAAGGCTCCATAGATATGTTGTGGGCAGCGCCTGCTCGCTGCAATGATTAAAAAGATAAAGCGAGACCTGCCAGTGCAATGGGGAGCGGGCGAAGCACCTTCGGCCGTTCCTGGTTGAATCCTTACTTTGCACTGCACATGGGGGGAGGCGGGGGGTTAACAGAGTAAAAGTTGCGGCAAAGCTCAGGTGCATTATAAGGTTCTGTTAGATTCTTTGCGTGACATGAATGAAAAACGAGGACGGAAAATGACAGGCAGGGGTGGGGGTGGAACTAAATAGATAGCGGCTTGGTCTCCCAAAGCGGCCAGTTCAACAGAGAGCAGAGACAGTTACCAGATGACCGCCTTAAGTAAACAACGAGTGGCGTACATGACAAAAGAGTCAGCACAGCAGAGTAAACAAAACACAAATGCTTTTCACTACAAGGCCACTGTTAGAACTGGGGGTCTCTAGCTGGCTGAGGTAGGTACCTTAGTCCAAATAGGGACCTTTGCTTCTAAGTCAGGGAAAGGAAGGACACCTTCTCAGATAGCCCCTGCTCACCCCCTCAGTAGCTTGGCACGAGCAGCCAGGCTTATTTACAAGGCAAATGTGTAAAGTATTTGCAACCACGCTCTCAGTAACCTAGTGATAACACTACAAATGGACTCCACACGAGTTTCATGAAAAACAAGTATATGTTTATAAAAACAAGATATACGATGAGACCACACAATAAACAAATCCAACATATGCGTATTTGTAATATTTCACCTTGCCAGGTATTAGGCCAGCAAGCCCTTGTAGGTTCTTGCAGTATTAATGAGCAATTCTCAATGATCCAATGCAGTCCTAATGCAATGCTATGCAGTTCGGAATGCAAGAATCAGGCACTTCGTAATGTACAAATAATGCAGTTCGTAATGCAAAAATCAGGCAGTTCGTAATGCCAAAATAATGCAATTCGTAATGCAACAATCAGGCAGTTCGTAATGCAAAAATAATGCAACAATCAGGCAGTTCATAATGCAAAAATAATGCAATTCGTAATGCAACAATCAGGCAGTTCGTAATGCAAAAATAATGCAATTCGTAATGCAACTATCAGGCAGTTCGTAATGCAAAAATAATGCAATTCGTAATGCAACAATCAGGCAGTTCGTAATGCAAAAATAATGCAATTCGTAATGCAACAATCAGGCAGTTCGTAATGCAAAAATAATGTACTCCGGCACCGATCGCGGTGCTCGGGACGGTCTCTATGCCGCTCTTACTGACTCGCGGTCAGTTACTGCCAAAATATGCCCCAACACTGTTACAATGGAAAACAAAGTGCAGCTCCACACTCCGGCCCCAGTACTGCCACTCCTCGGCAAGTACGGGCCGCGATACGGGCTAGAGCAGAGGCTCACGCTGCAAAGAGGGAAAGGCCAAGAGCGTTTTTCTCGTAGCCCGCACCCTGCCCCAGGCGGCGACACAGGCACGCTCGCTGAGCATTACCTGGGGGGTACGATCTCACTCTCCTCTCGTCGCGGCTTGGGCCTCCGATGCGACTTCGTTGGTCCTGGGCAGTGGAACTCGGACCCCCGACGGTGATGGTTGAGGTCTCTCTTTGGCAAACGAATGCTCGGGCCGGCGGCGGTGAATTCCCACAGCTTCTCTTGGGATGCCGGTCCGGGCCGATGGCAATGACGATCGCAGCACTTCTGGTAGCGCTGTCGATCAAAGCAGAGAAGAAGACTACTCCGGGACACACAGTCACCGGGCAAGTTCTCACGAAGGTCTCAGGCTGCCACAGGGCACACGCACACAGCGTCACTGAGACTCACTTGAGCTCCGGGTGCACATGATCACAGGTCAATCCTCACGAAGGTCTCAGGCTGCACGAAGCACACGCACACAGCGTCGCTGAGACTCACTTGGACTCCGGGTGCACACGATCACAGGACAATCCTCACGAAGGTCTCAGGCTGCATGAAGCACACGCACACAGCGTCGCTGAGACTCACTTGGACTCTGGGTGCACACGGTCACAGGACAATCCTCACGAAGGTCTCAGGCTGCACGAAGCACACGCACACAGCGTCGCTGAGATTCACTTGAGCTCCGGGTGTGCACATTCACAGGACAATCCTCACAAAGGTCTCAGGCTGCACAAAGCACACGCACACAGCGTCGCTGAGACTCACTTGGACTCCGGGTAGGCACGATCACGGGGAAGTTCTTGCGAAGGTCTCAGGCTGCAAAAAGCACACACACACAGCGTCGCTGAGACACACTTGGAAACTTTTATGTTCCTGAGTTTCCACAACAGGGAGCCAGCTCTCCTCGGGCCCTTGGGGACAAGTTACTTCAAGACACAGCACACACCAAAGTCCTTTCAAGCAGGGGAACACAGCACACAGCAAAGTCCCTTAGCCTCTCTTTGGTTAAATCAGCAAACTGCAGGCCAGCCCCAGAACACACAGCAAGGGTCAGTCCTTCTCTTCAGTCTCTTCAGCTGTTCTTCCTTGGCAGATGTTTCTCTTGACCACAAAGTAGTTTTCAATCCTTTTCAGTCTTGATCAGTCCAACGTTCAGGGGTTTCAACTCTCATAGTTAAACCCCTAAATGTCTTTGAAGTCTTTGTGTTCAGGGGAGCACTGACCCCTGTCCAAACCAGTTCTGGGTGTCTCCCTGCTAGTGACACCTTCTTCCTTTGATTAGTGGGGTCTGGATCCTCAATCACTCAGCAGGAGATGGAGCCATTGTTTTATGGCAGCAGCCCAGGCCTCTTCACCTCCAGGGGCTACTCCTCCCCCCTACACTCCAGGTGCAGGTGAGCCTGTTGCTGTCTCACCTCCTCCCCTGGGTCAAGACATTTCCCAGATCCTATCACATTCAAATCCAGACAGTCAATCCACAACCAGGCAGAGACACACAGAATTGTTAGAACAAAAAAACCAGCCACTTCTAAAAGCGTAGTTTCTAAACACAATGCAAAAACCACCTGCACAAAAAGATGTGTTATTATATTGTGAGTTCAGGCACACTAAACCTCACCTCTCCATCTTAAGCCTATGGGAAGATAGGCTGGAAACATATTCCACAGCCTCCCCCATTCTGTCCTATGGGCAAGATGGCCTTGCAACAGTGAAAAACGAATTTGGCAGTTTTTCCCTGTCAGGACATGGTACACACCTTAGTCATTGTCCTACCTCTCACATACACTGCACCCTGCCCAGGGGGGTACCTTGGGCCTACCATAGGCATGTCTGATGTGCATAAAAAGGGAAGGGTAAGGCCTGGCAAATGGGTGCACTTGTCAGGACAACAAGGCAGTTTAACAAACTGCATGCAGGCACTGCAGTGGCAGGCCTGAGTTCTCTCCTAAGGGCTACTTGTGTGGGTGGCACAATTAGTGCTGCAGGCCCACTAGTAGCATTTGCATTACCAGCCCTGGCACACATAGTGCACTTTACTAGGGACTTTACTAGTAAGGCAAACATACCAATCATGGACAACCAATTACCATTACACTTTACAGAGGGAGCACTTGCACTTTGACAATGATCTGCAGTGGCAAAGTGCCCAAAGCATCTAAGTTGGCAACACCATGGCAGAAAAAAGGTCTAGGGGGAAGGCAAAATGTTTAGGGAACTTTAGCCAAAAAGGGCCAAGTCCAACACAACCCCCTCCCAGGCTAAAGCCAGGATAGACCAATGAACTACCTTGATGGACTTCCCTGCTTGGGGCGATAGAACACGGACGCGGGCCCACTACCACAGGGACAACCTCCTGTTCTCTGCCTTCCGGACCCCAGGGAGTTCTCTTGGTCACTACTCCCTGGGCCAACTATGCTGCTCCACGGGTACTTCCTGGCAGTTGGGGGCCCTCTAGGGGTGCTGGTCCCTTACCAACCCCCACCTAGAGTGGTACCCCAGGAAGACCCATCGGCCAGGATACTGTCTCCAGTTATCCTGCCCTCCAGGTCAGAGGTGGGTTTACCCTGGTCACTTCTAGGGGACCCAGTCCTACTGGCTGGGCACTGTCCCACGGGTTTTCCCACGGGGGAACACCTTCCTCCCTTAACCTTCCATTTAGATTTCTGTGCCTGCCATTTAGGAATGGCACCCACAAACTTCAGGACCACGGGAGCTCTGGTTACAGACGCCCCACGCCCTCCTGACGCTAGGTGTTCTTCCTCACACAGCTGGCAAGTAGGCGCTAGGCCTCCAACCTGGTGCTCCTCTAAGGAACCCTCCAGTCTCTGGTGTGGGGTTGTGAACCCCTGGGGACACTGCTCACACTCCCTCCCTCTCCTTTGAGACAGGGCGCTAGTCTGCATGCCCCCCCACTACTCTGGGACCTAACTGCTCTACTTCGCTTCTCTTCCCTCCCTAATGCCTCCTCAGACCCTTGGACCCATGACCAGGGGTCAGGCTCTTGTGCAAGCTCCCAGGAATCAAAGAGCTCGCACCCTAACAAGGGTTGGCGCAATCCTGGAAAATAATTACTGAGCCTAGGCTCCCTGGGGGCCAAATTTAGCAACCCCTTCAAACCATTTGCCATGCTAACCATCACCCAATCATCCAGTGCACGCTTGTACTCATCCACACTTGGCACTGTGTGACAGTGCAACAGCGGGGGCGGACCCGAAGGACCCCGGGGGCACCACTGAGGGCACACTCCCGCCGGCCGGGAGGCCAACCCCTGACCCGGAAGAAGAACGTAAAGAGGAGGGGGCGGAGCAAGGGACGACATTCGAGGAGGTCGACGGAGGTGCAGGATCGGACCCTGAGGACGAGAGCAGCAAGGAAGCCAAAGCGGACGAGGAGGCGGGCAAGAACACCGCAGCAAAAGCAGGAACTCCACCGGATGGGAGCCGAAGAGCAGAGAACGAGAGGAGTGGAGAGGCCAACGATGGAGCTGGTTCAGAGGCAGGAGCCCGCGAGGACAAGGAACACCAGGAAGGCACCCCTCAGGAAGGCGCTGAGGACGAGCCAGCCGTGACCTTGTTGCCGGGTCACGGTATCAGGCAAGTGACGGCCAGGGCAAAGGGGGTGTGGCAGAGCTGGGCAGTTTGTCGGGTGGCGTTTTTAGGGTATTAGGGTGCGGGGCACTACGGGCTAAGCAGGGCGTAATGCTGGCTACTGAAGATTAAGGAAGCATAGCAAACAGGAGCGCACACGTAATTTGGGCACACAGGGACCTCGAGTGAAGATAGAACTCCTGGTTCCCCTTCCCTTCCTTCACGGGTGGGTTCCCTGACATATAACCCTCCCCCTTTTCAGTACTCCTTTGAGTAGCCGGGTGAAGCAACACGGCGCTCAGAAAGATAGTTCCCCTTGCACCAAGAGGGCGGGAACCATAGAACAGAAACACTGGGTCTCTAACTGCCTGTTACAATCTCCATTTTCCCGAGGCGGCGACCCCAGAAAGCAGCCCACCAGAAGACCCCCATAAAGACCGGAAGACCCCCATAAATACCAGAAGACCCCGTGAAGAGACTCCAAGATCCCAGGCTTGAAGCCAAATAGACTGGCAAGACGAATAAAGAACACACCTGTCGGATAGTATCACAATAAATACGGTGTTATACCAAAGCCCTGACCATGCGTCGTTTCTGGTGTGTGACAAGTGGTGTCAGAAGTGGGATCCCCCTTTCTGTCCCGTCGCACATCAGGAACATGACCTCACCCCTGGGTCTCGAGGACATGTTGAAACAACTGGCCGAAGGCCAACGTCACCTCCAACTGGTCGTAGAGGGACAGGCTACCGAGGCCAAAACAGAAAGAGAACACCTGCAGGAAGCCCTCCAAGCCCAGGCCGGTCTGATTGCACAGAACCAGCCATACAAAGGCTAACGGACACCATTGCCAGCAGTAAGGTGCACCCCAACGTGCCCAGTTCGGTTTTGCAGAAATTCCAACCCGGCGAAGACCCCGACTTCTTTTTTTACAAACTTCGAGCGAGTTGCGGGTACCGCCCAATGGTCAGCCGAGCGTTGGGGACAGTACATCACCCCTCTTTTGTCCGGGGAACTGCAGACCGCATACCAGGCCGCCAACCCAGCCGGCACAACCACGTATGACATCATTAAGAAGGCCATCCTGGAGAGGCTTGGTTGTGACCAAGAACATTATCGGATAAAATTCCGAAAGGAGAAGTGGCTTCCCCAAGACAATCCCCGGGCGTTGTTCTATAGGATCCAGGACCTATGGAACAGATGGTTGCAACCCCACAGCCCCAGCATGGAGCAAGTAATGGATAAGATACTGTTGGAGCAGTACTTGGACGCCCTCCCCAGCGCTACACGCGCCTGGGTGAAGCAGCACCCCAAGGTGACAATCACAGATGCTATGGAGCTGGCATGCGCCCACCAAAGAGTTCCAGAGATGAGAGCCCTCCCGGTTAGGCCACCCATGAGCAACACACCGAGATGGAGAGCCCCTATGCTGGGCCCCAATAACCCCCCGATCCGGCCCCTTATAGATCCCTCTTTTCTCCCTCGTCCTGACAAAGGAAGGGGGGGGCGGGTCCCCAATGTTTCCGCTGTGCTGAGTGGGGGCATATAGCACGCCTCCGCCCCCAGAGACACAACACAACCGAACCCATGGAGGTAGGATACGCCAGAGGAAGGGTCCTGCTGGTCGGTGACCGGAATAAAGCCTATCATCTGGATCTTGTTATAAACGGCGCTCCCATCAACGCCCTTATCGATTCCGGGTGTCGCCACTCAGTACTCACCCGAGAACGGGTTTTGACTCAGCAATGGCAGAAAGAAGAAAAGGTGGCCATCACATGTGTCCACGGGGACCAAAAGACCTACCCGGTGGCCGAGGTGGTCCTCACGGATAACGGAGAAGAAAAGGGCCTGAGGGCGGGTGTGATACCTAAGCTAGTGGAGGAGTGTATCATAGGGACAGATTGTCCCGACTTCACAACATATCTAGCCAGAGCCATTAAGGAAGAGGAGGAGCGCACATGGCTGAAAGCCACACCCTTTTACACAGAGAACATAGAAGGGGTAGGTACAGGGAAAGGAAAACACGCAGTACCAAGAGAAAACACAACCACGAGGTGGTGTTGAATGGGCTAACTAACCCCTCTCTGCCTCCTCCTCTGTTACAGACAGCGAGACAGGATGACCCGCAGCTTCAGAGCAGCACAACCTGAAGACCCCACTTTGGGGAACGCCTGGGCCCGGGTAGTCCCAGAAGACGACGACCAGGTAGTCCCCTGTTTCTATAGGTCAAAAGGGTTGCTGTATAGGCGGGTAAAGAAGGGCACCGAGACAACAAAGCAGCTGCTGGTACCCACTCCCTTCCGCCTCCAAGTCCTCCACCTGGCACATAACCAAGCAGGGGGGGACATTATGGGAGGGAAAAAACAGAAGAGTACCTCTTGCGCCGGTTCTACTGGCCAGGGGTGTTCTCAGACATCACTGTGCTGCCTGTCCCTTGTGCCAGCGAACCAATCCCCCACACGTGCCCCGAGCGCCCCTACTGCCTCTTCTGATTATCGGCACCCCGTTCACCAGGGTTGGTATGGACCTGGTAGGTCCTTTGATCACTTCCGCGTGAGGACACCAGTGCATATTGGTATTGGTGGACTATGCAACCCAATACCCTGAGGCCATACCGCTCTCTAGCATGACGACCAACAATGTGGCCCACGCAATGCTGGGGTTCTTCAGTCGGGTGGGTTTTCCCAGGGAACTCTTGACAGATCAGGGCACGCCTTTTATGTCCAAACTGATGGCCCAGATCTGTAAACTCTTGGGCATACAACAGATACGGACATCCGTATATCACCCCCAAACAGACGGGTTGGTTGAGCGTTACAACCACACCATTAAAAACATTCTAAAAAAGGCAGTGTCCTCGTCCGGTAGGGGCTGGGACAGACACCTACCCCTTACCCTGTTCACGATATGTACCCACACTCAATCCTACCACCAGGTACAGTCCCTTTGAACTAGTTTTTGGACGAAAGCCCAGAACCCTCCTAGAAGTGGCAGCAGAGAGGTGGGAGGAAGAAGAGGACGAGGGACAAGGTCTCCTTGACTATGCCACCAGCCTTAGGGACAGACTATCCACCTTGTGGGGGGACGTAAGGGAAAACCTAGAGGCCGCACAAGAGAGACAAAAAGGGGCATACAATCGGTGGGCCAGCCTAAGAACATTTTAGGTAGGGGACAAGGTCCTTCTTCTTTTGCCCTCGTCCGACAATAAACTCTTGGCTCAATGGAGAGGCCCCTTCAGTATCACCCACCAGGTCACCCCCGTCACCTATAGGGTTGCGGTTCCCCACACAGAAAGGGCAGGACAGATCTATCATGTGAACCTCTTGAAGAAATGGGCGGAGGAGCCAAAGCCCAACCCCGCACCGCACAACGCCCTACGGATAACAGACCAACAACCCCTGACCATCTCTTTTCCACCCCAAGATCAAGACAGTGTTCCTGTAGCGGTCCCGATAGGGCCCAGAGTAGACGACATCCAAAAAGAAGCCCTTTTTACACTAGTCGAGGAATACAGGGATGTCTTCTCCAAACACCCAGGCAGGACTCCCCTGGTACAACATAACATAATCACCGACGGGGCTAAACCTGTTCAGTTACATCCCTACCGTATCCCGGAAGCCCGAAGAAAGGTGATAGAGCAAGAGGTCGAGACCATGCTATGGGATGGCATCATAGAGAACTCAAACAGCCCTTGGTGCTCTCCGATAGTCCTGGTACCAGAGCCCGACGGTTCAGTAAGGTTCTGTGTAGACTTTAGACAATTGAACTCCCTGTCCCGCTTTGATTCCTACCCCATGCCCCGGGTAGACGAGATGATCGAAAGACTAGGCACAGCCAGGTACCTCACCACTCTAGACCTCACAAAGGGGTACTGGCAGATAGCCCTAGCCCCTGAGGCCAGGGAGAAAACAGCGTTCGCCACCCCCTCAGGCCTTTTTCACTTTAAAGTCCTACCTTTTGGCCTCCACGGAGCCCCAGCCACATTTCAAAGACTGATGGACATAGTCCTACGAACCCACCAACAATATGCAGCCGCATATCTTGACGATATCGTCATTTACAGCCCCTCCTGGGAACAACACCTCAACCACCTGCGGGCCGTGCTGAACAGTCTATGGCAAGCAGGACTCACCGCTAACCCGGCCAAATGTGTGCTCACAACCGACTCCGTGCGGTTTCTGGGCTACCATGTACAGGAAGGGTGTATCAGGACACAGGTGGACAAAGTAGACGCCATCAGGAACCTACCCTTACCCTCCACCAAGAAAGGGATACAGGCCTTTCTGGGCCTCGTGGGATACTATCGAAGGTTCATAACCCATTTTTCGGACATAGCAGCCCGCTGACTGACATGCTATCAAAGGCCCACCCCAACACTATTAGGGAATGGACAAACGAACAACAACAGAGCATAGCCTTGCTAAAGGATGCACTGTGTCACGAGCCCGTGCTACAGTGCCCTGACTTCACCAGACAGTTCACCCTCCAAACCGACGCCTCGGATCGGGGCCTGGGGGCGGTGTTGTCCCAACCCGACTCCCTTGGCAACATGCATCCCATCGTCTACCTTAGCCGTAAACTGCTACCCCGGGAAGCCCGTTATTCCACGATTGAGAAGGAATGCCTGGCCATCAAATGGGCTGTTCAGTCTCTCCAATACTACCTACTGGGCCGGTCCTTCCTTCTGCTCACCGACCATGCTCCTTTGGTCTGGTTTGCCCGGAGTAAAGACACCAATGTGCGGGTATTGCGTTGATTTCTGGCCTTACAGCCCTTCTCATTCCAGGTGTCCCATCGGCAGGTGTTCTACAGACCAATGTGGACTACCTCTCCAGACCGGACATTGTTTTGTGGCCCGATCGGCCATGCTTGGTGGGAATGCCGTGTGACAGTGCAACAGCGGGGGCGGACCCGAAGGACCCCGGGGGCACCACTGAGGGCACACTCCCGCCGGCCGGGAGGCCAACCCCTGACCCGGAAGAAGAACGTAAAGAGGAGGTGGCGGTGCAAGGGATGACGTTCGAGGAGGTCGACGGAGGTGCAGGATCGGACCCTGAGGACGAGAGCAGCGAGGAAGTCAAAGCGGACGAGGAGGCGGGCAAGAACACTGTGGCGAAAGCAGGAACTCCACCGGACGGGAGCCAAAGAGCAGAGAACGAGAAGAGTGGAGCGGCCAACGACAGAGCTGGTTCAGAGGCAGGAGCCCGCGAGGACGAGGATCACCAGGAAGGCACCCCTTGGGAAGGCGCTGAGGACGAGGCAGCCGTGACCCTGTTGCCGGGTCACGGTATCAGGCAAGTGATGGCCAGGGCAAGGGGGTGTGGCAGAGCTGGGCGGTTTGACGGTGGCGTTTTTAGGATATTAGGGTGCGGGCACTACGGGCTAAGCAGGGCGTAATGCTGGCTACTGAAGATTAAGGAAGCATAGCAAACAGGAGCGCACGCGTAATTTGGGCACACTGGGACCTCGAGTGAAGATAGAACTCCTGGTTCCCTTCCCTTCCTTCACGGGTGGGTTCCCTCACATATAACCCTCCCCCTTTTCAGTACTCCTTTGAGTAGCCGGGTGAAGCAACACGGCGCTCAGAAAGATAGTTCCCCTTGCGCCAAGAGGGCGGGAACCATAGAACAGAAACACTGGGTCTCTAACTGCCTGTTCCAATATCTATTTTCCCGAGGCGGCGACCCCAGAAAGCAGCCCACCAGAAGACCCCCATAAAGACCGGAAGACCCCCATAAAGACCAGAAGACCCCATGAAGAGACTCCAAGATCCCAGGCTTGAAGCCAAATAGACTGGCAAGACGAATAAAGAACACACCTGTCGGATAGTATCACAATAAATACGGTGTTATACCAAAGCCCTGACCGTGCGTCGTTTCTGGTGTGTGACACACTGGCTGTGTGCTGCCACCATTCGAACTGGACTCCACCTGTTTATCCTTAATGTCCAGTTCCCTCATGCTTAACTCATGAGCCAAGAGAATCTTCTTCTCTTCCAAGACGAGAGTGTTCCATCTCTCCTCTGCTCGCTTTTCACTTTCAATGAGCAGCTTCTTCTCTTCTGCTTGAGCTTTAAGTTTTAAAACCTCCAACTCATGCTCTCTGAGCCTTTGGTTTTCCTCCAACCCCTCTGGGGAAAAACTCCTCCCTGAATGGCTACTACCAGCCCCTGAGGCTGGTCCTTCCACCGGCAAATCCTGTGGATCAAATCCATTCCCTGGGTCATCCTTATCCACCTCAGCATCACCTGTCTCCTGAGCCTCTTCGGCTTCCCACCAGGCCGTCTAGGCCGTTTTCAGCTCCTCCTTCTTGGCGCTACTTTTCATGGGACATCCCAAAGCTCCTCAGAATTGTCTCAATTGATCAGCTTTGTAGGTAAGCAATGCCTCAATGTAGAACTCCAATTCTGCAACCTCACTGGCTACTTGACTCCTCTGAGACATGATGTGTGGCTTAAAGGTCGCTCAAAAATAGAACCAAAAATCAAAACACAATATGTGGTTGCGTTGTGGTCTGCGCTAAACTAGTGATGTACACCAATCACTGTGAGTGAATTTGCAAATACACGTTCAAATCCCACCACTGCCACCAATGTTAGAACTGGGGGTCTCTAGTTGGCTGAAGTAGGTACCTTAGTCTAAATAGGGGCCCTAGCTTCTAAGTCAGGGAAAGGAAGGACACCTTCTCATATAGCCCCTGCTCACCCCCTCGGTAGCTTGACACGAGCAGCTAGACTTATCACCTAGGCAAATGTGTAAAGTATTTGCAACCACGCTCTCAGTAACCTAGTGATAACACCACAAATGGACTCCAAACGAGTTTCATGAAAAACAAGTATATGTTTATAAAAACAAGATATACGATGAGACCACACGATAAACAAATCCAACATATGCGTATTTGTAATATTTCACCTTGCCGGTTATTAGGCCAGCAAGCCCTTGTAGGTTCTTGCAGTATTAATGAGCAATACACAATGATTCAATGCAGTCCTAATGCAATGCTATTCAGTTCGCAATGCAAGAATCAGGCACTTCCTGATGGAAAAATAATGCAGTTCGTAATGCAACAATCAGGCAGTTTGTAAAGCCAAAATAATGCAATTCGTAATGCAACAATCAGGCAGTTCGTAATGCAAAAGTAATGCAATTCGTAATGCAACAATCAGGCAGTTTGTAATGCAAAAATAATGCAATTCGTAATGCAACTATCAGGCAGTTCGTAATGCAAAAATAATGCAATGCATAATGCAACAATCAGGCAGTTCGTAATGCAAAAATAATGCAATTCGTAATGCAACAATCAGGCAGTTCGTAATGCAAAAATAATATACTCCGGCACCGATCGCGGTGATCGGGACGGTCTCTATGCCACTCTTACTGACTCGCGGTCAGTTACTGCCAAAATATGCCCCCAACACTGTTACGATGGAAAACAAAGTGCAGCTCTACACTCCGGCCCAGGTACTGCCACTCCTCGGCAAGTACGGGCCGCGATACAGGATTGAGCGGAGGCTCACGCTGCAAAGAGGGAAAGGCCAAGAGCATTTCTCTCTTAGCCCGCACCCCGCCTCAGGCGGCGACACACGCATGCTCGCTGAGCGTTACCTGGGGGGTACGATCTCACTCTCCTCTCCACGCGGCTAGGGCCTCCTATGCGACTTCGTTGATCTTGGGCAGTGGAACTCGGACCCCCAACAGTGATGGTTCGAGGTCTCTCCTTGGCAAAGACAGGCTCGGGCCGGCGGCGGTGAATTCCCACAGCTCCTCTGTGGATGCCGGTCCGGGCCGATGGCAATGACGATCGCAGCACTTCTGGTCATGCTGTCGATCAAAGCAGAGAACAAGACTGTTCCGGGACACACAGTCACGGGGCAAGTGCTCACGAAGGTCTCAGGCTGCCACAGGGCACACGCACACAGCGTCGCTGAGACTCACTTGAGCTCCGGGTGCACACGATCACAGGGCAATCCTCAAGAAGGTCTCAGGCTGCACGAAGCACATGCACACAGCGTCGCTGAGACTCACTTGGACTCTGGGTGCACACGATCACAGGACAATCCTCACAAAGGTCTCAGGCTGCAACAGGGCACAAGCACACAGTGTCGCTGAGACTCACTTGGACTCCGGGTGCACACGGTCACAGGACAATCCTCACGAAGGTCTCAGGCTGCACGAAGCACATGCACACAGCGTCGCTGGGTCTCACTTGGGCTCCGGGAGCGCACGCTCACAGGACAATACTTACAAAGGTCTCAGGCTGCACGAAGCACATGCACACAGTGTCGCTGAGACTCACTTGGACTCCGGGTGCGCACGGTCACGGGGCAGTTCTTATGAAGGTCTCAGGCTGCAAAAAGCACACGCACACAGCATTGCTGAGACACACTTGGAAACTTTTATGTTCCTGAGTTTCCACATCAGGGAGCCGGCTCTCCTCGGGCCCTTGGGGACAAGTTACTTCAAGACACAGCACACAGCAAAGTCCTTTCAAGCAGGGGAACACAGCACACAGCAAAGTCCCTTAGCCTCTCCTTGGTTAAATCAGCAAACTGCAGGCCAGCCCCAGAACACATAGCAAGGGTCAGTCCGTCTCTTCAGTCTCTTCAGCTGTTCTTCCTTGGCAGAGGTTCCTCTTGACCACGAAGTTGTTTTCAATCCTTTTCAGTCTTGATCAGTCCAACGTTCAGGGGTTTCAGCTCTCATAGTTATACCCCTAAATGTCTTTGAAGTCTTTGTGTTCAGGGGGGCACTGACCACTGTCCAAACCAGTTCTGGGTGTCTCCCTGCTAGTGACACCTTCTTCCTTTGATTAGTGGGGGTCTGGATCCTCAATCACTCAGCAGAAGATGGAGCCATTGTTTTATGGCAGCAGCCCAGGCCTCTTCACCTCCAGGGCTACTCCTCCCCCCTACACTCCAGATGCAGGTCAGACTGTTGCTGTCTCACCTCCTCCCCTGGGCCAAGACATTTCCCAGATCCTATCACATTCAAATCCAGATAGTCAATCCACAACCAGGCAGAGACACACAGAATTGTTAGAACAAAAAAAAAAAACAGCCACTTCTAAAAGCGTGGTTTCTAAACACACAATGCAAAAACCACCTCCACAAAAAGATGTGTTATTAAATTGTGAGTTCAGGCACACTAAACTTCACCTCTTCATCTTAAGCCTATGGGAAGATAGGCTGGAAACATATTCCACAGCCTCCCCCATTCTGTCCTATGGGCAAGATGGCCTTGCTACAGTGAAAAACGAATTTGGCAGTTTTTCCCTGTCAGGACATGGTACACACCTTAGTACATGTCCTACCTCTCACATACACTACACCCTGCCCAGGGGGGTACCTTGGGCCTACCATAGGGGTGTCTGATGTGCATAAAAAGGGAAGGGTAAGGCCTGGCAAGTGGGTGCACTTGTCAGGAGAACAAGGCAGTTTAACAAACTGCGCGCAGGCACTGCAGTGGCAGGCCTGAGTTCTCTCTTAAGGGCTACTTGTGTGGGTGGCACAAATAGTATTGCAGGCCCACTAGTAGCATTTGCATTACCAGCCCGGAACACATATTGCACTTTACTAGGGACTTTACTAGTAAGGCAAACATACCAATCATGGACAACCAATTACCATTACACTTTACACAGGGAGCACTTGCACTTTGACACTGATCAGCAGAGGCAAAGTGCCCAAAGCATCTAAGTTGGCAACACCATGCCAGAAAAAAAGTCTAGGGGGAAGGCAAAAAGTTTAGGGAACTTTAGCCAAAAAGGGCCAAGTCTAACAGCCCCCTTCCAAAACCAGATGGGAGGAGGGAAGAGAGGCCATCACACGCTGTACTAAGTGATGGCCGACCAAAATGCTCTGAGTGAAATTGCCGGAAATAGAGCTAAACACACAAAGGAGGGACTTTAACAGAATGCACCAATAAGAAATCAGCATTTCTGAATGCTGCAGCTAACAGCCAATAGCAATTGGTGGATTTGCCAAAGCCACATTAAGAGAAACAACAGGTCATCTCTGATGCTCGATCTAAAAAGGGGTCAATTTTTGTGGAAAATTGTGGTGTGCTCATTTTGCATTTTAAGCATTTTCTTGTGGCGGCAGTAGGCCTACCCACACAAGTGGGGTGCCATTTTTCTCAGGAGATTTGGGGGAATGCTAGGTGGAAGGAAGTTTGTAGCTCCCTTGCAGATTCCAGAACTTTCCCTCACAGAAATGTGATAACAATGTGTTTTAGCCAAAGTTTAAGGTTTGCATGAGATTCAGGGCAAAATGTTATGGTGGAAGCCATGCAAGTCACCCCTCCCTGGATTCCTGTAGGTGTCTAGTTTTGAAAAATTGACAGGTTTGCAAGGTTTCCCTAGGTGCCAGCTGAGCTAAGGCCCAAAATTCATAGCTACCCACATTGCAAAATAAGGGTAATTTTTCTGGGGAAAAATGTGATGTGTCCATGTTGTGTTGTGGCCCATTTCCTGTTGCGGGCACTGGGCCTACCCACACAAGTGAAGTACCATTTTTATCGGGAGACCTGGCAGAATGCTAGGTGGAAGAAAGTTTGTGACTTTCCACAGATTCCAGATCATGCCATCACAGAATTGTGAGGAAAATTAGTTTTTTTAGTCAAAGTTTGAGGTACGCAAGAGATTCTAAGCGAAAAAATCTGGTGAGAACCACACAAGTCGCCCCACCTTGAATTCCCCCTGCCCATAATCCATAGCTACCAACATTGCAAAAAAGTGTCAGTTTTCTGTGGAAAAATGTGATGCGTCCATGTTGAGTTTTGGCCGCTTTACTGTTGCTGGCACTAGGCCTACCCACACATGTGAGGTACCATTTTGAATCGGAAGACATGTGTGAATATAGAAGATCTTTTGTTATTGCCAATTCGATTTTGCTGCATTTGTGCCTTCCAAATGTAATCCAGCGTGTAAGAAAGATGGCATTTCAAAAAATAGACTCTGAATCACAAATTCAGAGATGTACAGATAGCCAGTGCTCCTAAACTCCATATATTGTGCCCATTTCATAAATACATAGGTTTGCTTGATACCCATTTTTCACTCTACATATTTTACCATATGAATTGGTCTATACTCTGTACGCAATGAAAAACCCTATATATCCCTATAATCAAAAGGATCTAGTAACATAATGGTATATTGTTTTTGTAAATCGACCATCGTGACAAAAAGTTACAGATGATAATGTTGTTATAAATGTCTTTTTTTTCCTACTCATTGTCAATGTTTCTTTATTTCAACAGTTAGTTCCTTTGATAACACCTTGAGGGATCTTGACATGTGACCCCTTGCTGAATTTAGAATTTAGTTTACTTTTTAGAAATCCATAGCTATCCTGGCTCACCCATGGGTTTCACGCTAATTTCCACCACAAAGCGGAAGTATGTTGAAAGCAAAAATAAATTCAAAAAATGGGCTTTATGCCAAAACTGTGGTAAAAAGTTAGGTTTTGTGATTCAGCTTAGCATGTTACTAAAAGCTGGGAAGATGGTGACTTTAGCACAGCAAACAGTTAATTTATGAAGTTTTTAGGAAACAAAACAGACACATATCCCCAGAGCACTTTATTTTCAGTTTTTTTCAAAAAACCTTACAATTTAGCTATATTTTGCCTATATTCTCAATCCCATCCCGGGGAAACCTTTGGAATGCCAGGGTGTTGTAAAAAAGTACACAAATTTGGCATGGATACCTTATGTAGACAAAAAGTTATGGAGGCATATGGGCTAACTACCCCAAATAGCCAAAAAAGAGCTCAGCATTGGGAGGGAAAAGGCCCAACAGTTTTAAGGGGTTAAGGGACTAAGAGCCTGATTATGAGTACAGCTCTCCTGGGATCACCGTACTTGTGGTGGCAATTCGACTGCCGCCACCTCTGCTGTCTGACCACCCAATCAGGATGATGGCGGTCAGACAGCCAGAAGACTGCTGCATGACTGCCGCCTCCACCAGGAGCCCAGATGCCTCCGTGGCTGCGGTGACCGAAGAAGCGGTAATTGACGGAGGTGTTGTGCCAGCACTGCAGTCTGAATTATGAACTGCTTTACCGCCGACCTTTTCATGGCGGGGGCCCGCCATGAAAAGGTCGGCAGTTAAGCAGGGATGGGGGCCCATGCAGGGTCCTTGGGCATTTTATGACAGGAGGGAATGTGGATGGGGGCACATGTTGTGCTCCCCTATGCCTGCACTGTTGTCCGCGCACTGTATGCCATGCACTACATGGTGCATGGCAACAGTGCACGCACACGAGTGCAGGTGCTGCAGTGCGACGGCATTGCCTTCAGGCTCACTCTGAACTGAAACATGCCGCCACTGCAAGACTGCCGCTGGCACTCCGCCAGCCTGGCGATTCACTCTTGATGTGGCGAGTGGGACGCTGGCGGCTTGTTGGTCTTTCTCGAACTGCTATAGCTGCGGTTTTGTGGGAAGACCGCTAAAGTCATAAATCAGGGCCTAAATCATATTGTAAAATCTTTGACCATAATGAACCTGATTGGTGCATCCGACCTGTGCTCCATCACAGTCAGTGTCAAATTGCACCTAGGCCCAGGTGTCCTGCGACCATGGACTATTATTTGCACTTTATGTTTTTGGTGCTATTGATGCTTAAAATTTGAAAAATTCATTTCTCCAGGTTCCCCTATTGGACTTTTTTTTTATTTAGGTGTAATTCTGGTTATTAAATATCTTCTGTTTTCCTAATTCAGTTTCGAATTTGTATTGTTTAGCATTTCAATTTTCTTACTGTTTTGGTACTGCATAAATAATGTATACATTGCCCTAAATTAAGCCTGTCTGCTCAGTGCTATAGCTACCAGGGGGTTGAGCGGAGGTTGATTTGATGACTTTGAGGGTTCACACTGATGAGGATTGTGATTTTTCATTGAAGTGGGTTGTCACCACCTATGTTCCTTCTGGGCTGCACGTGTGCGCAGCCTTACTTCTTACAAGGCCCAGACACTATGTGGGAGCACGCTCTCCCCTCCAGGAGCAGAATACATAACAAAAAGGCAGTGTGAACACGTCCCTTTTCAAGGCAGGCAGCGCACCAGGAGGCCCAGTAAAACAATGACATGACAATGGGGCTGCTTCCAGTGTTCGAAGAGGCCCCTAGCAGGCAGTGTGAAACAAAACATAAGTGAATGTGTTTCACTCTGCAAAGAGAGGGTGTGGATGTGTCATTACGGCCAGTGCTGTTGACATTGGAACTGGGGGAACATTGCAGGGCCGACGCTGGGGCAAGTATATTAAAGTGTAAAAAGCCCCTGCTGCCTGGTTCCTGGCCACAATAAAAATGTTAAGATATCTCCAGTGATTAATGTCCTTTCTGGAGTGAGATCAGAGTTTTGTCCAGTGGAAGTTTTGACACTTTGTAAGGTAGTGTAGAGGGTTACTATGCCTGATGCAAAGGACATGTACCATGCAAATCACAGAACTGTATTTATGAAGATAGCTCAGTGATTTACTGCTTTTGTTAGAGAGATACTTTAGTTACTTGCAGTTTATAAGTTAAAAACCTAAAATAGAACAGCGAGCTATTAACTGTTATCAAAGAGCTGCATGCAAACTGCATGGTATATATTAGAGCGCTTTGATTTTTTTCCCAGTCTTTCATTTTCCTAAAGTTCCAAAAAAGATTTGTTTGGGTAGAAAACAATTATTATTAAAGAGAACCCCCAACCATGGTGTTACGTTTGGTCTTCTCCACACCAAGCACTCTTAAATTATGCTGCCTTCTATTATGGATGACATGTAACTGGTACACCTAGTAATCCTCTGTCTTAAGTAACATTTCCTATACACTGATTTACACACGTATGATTGATTGTCTCTGTGTAATTTGTGTGTGATGTAAAGTGCTCTGACACCCTTCACTGGTATGAGTGGCGCTATAAAACTATTAAATGCATCAGAGAGAACGTGGTTATGGAGATGTGAGGAGCACTGTTGAAGGGTGGTAGTGAGGGAATCTGTGGTGGAGGTGGTCATTGGGGGGCGCCATCAAACAGTGTCACACTTGGCACCACCAGCGCTAAAGCCAGCCCTGGAAACAAGTTCCAGTCTTTATGCTCAAGTAAAGAGCTCCAATACTTTCCAGTCGAGGTTGCTCAGAAACTGTAAAAAAACATTAAACTTTCATCTTAAAGAATAGGGAAATACTTTTAAACCGATCCTCCTTTTTATTCATCATCACAAAGAATGCAACTTAAAATACATGAATTCAGGCATTGCACTGTACAAAACAAAGTTGTTCCATCTATAATTTTAACGTATGCCACATATGGGTACACATGACCCCTGACTTGCCTTTTAGTTCACTAATAGCATTGTCTTTTGGGGTGAGGTGGTGCGGGAGCAGGAACAATTCTCAGATCATGTTTAATAAATACTTTGTACATAATCTGATGTACTAAAATGAGGCGCTTCCGATAGCTTACTATGGTCTAACATAATCTGAGCTGCATGATTGACACCGCATATTTTCAAGGCTTCGCTTGCGTATGGGTTCATAAGAGCCAGAGCAGACCCTTGGCTCAGATGTCCCTGTAAAGTTGTTGGATTGCCCACCTTTGCCTTTATGTCACTTAATGGTGTTGGTTATTATTTCTCATTGCAGAGATTTTAGTCATTGAAAACTTCACTTTTATAATTCTTCACACGCCCGTTTTCTTAAATAATGACGTGCAAAATGTAAAAAAGATATTTTTATTTAACGACCACATGCCTTGTTGTTAGTAATGTACGAGTTATTAGAAAAGAATTAATTAAATCCAGTAATTTCTTTACAGATATCATTGTTGAAGCTTTGTGGCCCTTTTTCCTGACGAAGGCACGGTGTTGTGCCGAAACGCGCGTAGAGAAGACCACTGTCATATTAATTGTGCCACACATTTCTGTTCATGAAATGTAGAAGTGTGATCTCATTATTCGATTTTATAACCTTTTTTCTTTACCAAAACATCTTTAATAAAATAATTTTTGTACTTTTCTAGAAAAATAGTCATGTTGGTTCGTTTTTTTGCTTATTTATCGACTGCATAAAATTGATTGTAAAATGTTTGTTGCATATATGTTGCCTTAAGTATTTACATTGATTTACTTTAGCCCTGCCTTAAGGAACATTATCTCTTTGCAGGGGGCCTCCCTCTTTACACTATACACCTTTGCCTTTTGCCATAGTCCAGGCCACTGGATCTATGCATCAGGAGAGGACCAAATTATGCGTCAGGGTTGAATTATGCAGCAAGAAAAGGCAAGTTATGAAGTGTAATGCTGCACATTTTGTGGTAGTATTACTTTATTATTTTTACATTTCACACATGCTAACACTAACTGGGCAAATGTTTCACCTCATTAGTACCAATTTAACACCCAAATACAATAAGCAACAGAAAGGTGACCAGTCAACCTTTGGGAAGGGTCTTCCACTTCACAGCAATACGGGCAGACCCGGTTTTAGTAACTTTTTATCCATTCAAGTCAGAAGCAATTTTTGGGGATTAAAATCTGCACATTATATGGCAGATGATGGATTATGTGGCACATGTGGCAAATCGTATTCATGCAGAAAAGGCCGCGGGCACAAAATCTTATAATTAGAGTGCCTGACCTTAGAACAAGGATGTGAGCATTCTGCCAAGCATAGGTTTTGTACTGGAATGGGATCCTTCCATTACAAAAAATATCCATTAAGACATCTCTCACTGTATGTGTACTGACATCGGCACTCACTGTCAACCAGGACTGCAACCTCAGTGTCACAGGAAGAAGCCACATCTGGCCCCTGGCATGCACTCTGCCCTAGAGGCAGGAGAGGGACTGCACCCTTCTGTTGGCTGGCTGCTGGTATTAGCCATAAGGTTCCTGGACACACACTGTAGTGAGAGTCCAGAGACTATTTTGAATAGTGATGAACTGAGCTCTCTGAGCATACTTGGTGGGGGTAATCTGTAACCGAGCCTTTATGTAACCGAGCCTTTATTAAAGCTACCATCGAAACTCCTACCATGAAGGATGACAGCCTAGAAGGGAAGAGGGGAAGGAATAGATAGGATAGAGGTTCAAGGCATAGATAGCCCAGTGTTCAGGTCAGTAAATTGTATCTATTCATTATCTGTGTAGTTTTTTGTTTTAGTGTGTAGTATTGTAGTTTTATACTTTAAAAGTAAAAGGACTGGGTTGGACAATCAGATATTGTGCTCCTGTGTGATTGTTGCGCCCTGAGCACAACCACCCCTAATCTATCTCCTTGAGAAGCCTGTTACTGCTGCCATTGCTACCACTGAGAGTCAAGTTCTTACGGGTTGGTACCGGGCCCCTTTGAAGGGCCATAATCGGATGGGCCCGGGCTATCAGAGGCAGATGGCCTCATCCTCCATGACTAAAGCCCATTAGCCCCTGCTTGCCCTGGGCTCACCCTACCCCCAGTCGCTGAACAGGGTCTGACAGAGAGAGAAGAAGAGGCATAAAAGGGTAGATAGAATATCAGAAAAAGATATACCGTTGACAAGAGTAGTGAAGGTGTAAAAGATACTATCGGAGCAAAAAAAAGAACGATAGAGAGACTGTTGGACAGATAGAGAGGAAGTGAATGGGAGACAGAAAAGAGGGAAAAGGAGAGAGAGAGAGAAGATTGAATTAAGTGCACAGAGAAAATGAAAGAAATCATTAAGGGTGCTGGCAAAAGGCACCCTCCTCAGTGCAAAGCTGGGAGAACCCAGAGAGGATGGACTGAATTTAATGACAAGGTGATTAGATCCTGGGGTTTAACCACAGCAAGTAAAGCCTATATGAAAACACACACTTATCTGATTGTTAGAATCCTTTTCAATACACAGCAGAGAAAGTAAATCCGTATTTGTAAAGCGCAAACTACTCACCCTTACGGGTCTCAAGGCGCTGGGGGCAGTCATGGAAATTAAGTGAGCTATTGCCCAGAGTCACATAGTGCTGAGCTGAGCTGCCGCCGGAGCCGGGGATCAAACCGTGAGCCCTGTTCTCCGAAGTCAGCTGCCCTGGCCGCTGCACCACACCTCTCCACATGGCCAGAAAGGCAAGTAAAGAAGCCAGAAGTGGAGTGACAAAAGGAGCGAGGCGAGGTAAAGGAAATAGAGGGCAAGAGAGACAAAGAGCGCAAATGAGAGCAGAGAGAAAGCAGGTTTTAGACATAGGGACAGGGAAAAAGAGAATTCTGGAAATAATTGAAAATTAGTTAATTAGACATTAAGAGCCCAAGCTGCATAATCACAGCCACAGAGAGGAAATCAATGTACAAAAATGGCATATTACAAGACAATATCTAAAGCTAAGCTAAACATGCCTCTGCACACATTAGACATGTGGCCTACAAAGCGCTAACCTTAAGACATTTGAAACACCAGAACAATGGAAACGAATAATTTAAGTCGAGAAAACATAATGCACATGCTTACCCACAAGAATGTTACATACACTAGGAAGAGGTGTAGATACAGGTCACTGCAGCCCCATAGAACACACACCACAAAAACATGGGGACAAAAACCATGGGGCCTTAAGTGATTAAATCAGAGGTGCACATGCAACTTGTTCTGGACAGAGCTTAGGTTGCTGTCCCACCCACCTAGCAGTACATACATTTTTTCTACCGTAAATTTTGAGATAAAAGGTTCCATATGTAGGTAAAACCAAAACCATAAATATTATGGGTGTGCCGACTCAATCACCATTAGTAAAATATGAGGTGTGGCATCCTTGGAAAAATGACAGTTGCAGACCCTTCTGACATCACAGGCCACACGTGCACAGCAATACCACTAATACCTGATCCACTAGCAACCCAATGGCTTGCTTCTCATACATAAACATCACATCCTGCTTATTGATGCCAGTACTTATCCAACTACCTGTAAACCAAGGAGTGCCACCTGGAACCTGGAACTCCACTGGAAACAACCATCACACTGTTCACCATCACTCACCCAACAACCACCCATAATACACCAATAAAGCGCTATATAAATGCAATTACAATACAATACAATACAATACAATAACCACACATACAACAGTAAGTGTCAATGTAGATAGCAGAAGAGCACCATGACATGTGGCAAGCAGGCCCAGGACAAGGCCTGCAGGGCTAACATGATGAAAACAGCACACCAGGACCCATTTTGTAGGTCAGAATTTAGGTGACAACTCTCTCTGTGGAGACCACCAGATCTATCAGCCTGAGACATGGGGTCAAGCTTAACTGCATTGGTTGAGGTTATACTACAAAGTCGGATGCCAAACACTCTCTCACACAGACACACACATACACATGTGTACACACATGCATGGACGCACAAAGGTATGTGCACACACACACATGTACTGGGAATGGCTAAGCCAATCCAACTGGAATCATGCCACTTAAGAGCAACGGTACAAAACAGAGTATAATAGAGGGAGTTACGGACATTCATGGCGGTAGGCAGCTTATTCCAGTAATAGCAATGTGTGGCACTAATCCTAGAGAATCCAACATGGCACAGTTGATGTTGCTTAGGGCAGTGGTTCTTAACCTTTTGCTTCTATGGACCACCACTTCATTATTTCTGCAATTTGGGGACCGCACAGTAAATCATTATAGAAATCCAGAGACTCTCATTGAATCATTAATGGATGCCGGGGATCCCGGCCTAAGCAATTCCGATTATTTGAACTGCAAAACAATACACAAAATTACAGAACCAAGCACTCATCAAACAAACACACAAATTATGAAATATTTTATTTAATTCACAAACAGATATAAAAAAAACATTTTAAAGTTGAAGCTTTTCTAATCCCAGTTCAGGCCACCCATTCTCCATACTTTATTCTGTTTGATGCACTTGCACTGCTCTGATAAACCAATCAGAGGATACCAGTTCATTATTCAACTTCTATTTGCAAATTCCTTCACATTTACAAAATGTTGTAAAACTTTACATTTTGCATAGTGTTTCTTTATTTATATAAACATTATAAATCTGGTAATATTATTTTGTTTTCTAAGCAATTGCGGACACCCAGAGTAGGCCTCACAGATCCCATGGGTCCCCAGACCACAGGTTAATAACCACTGGCTTAGAGCAATCAAACACAGAAAGCAAGATTTGAACAATCAGTATATTTCAACATTTGACACTATAAGTCAAGATTGTGCAACATGTCGGAAGTCTTAGAAACCCACAATCTGAATATTCATCCTATGAAGTCAATGTAATTGTCGATCTGTGATGCAGGTGTTGGAAAGTGGATTATTAGTAGGGGCAAATGTATATCTGCCACTGGCAATAAGGCCACTGACACAGTATAGGGCTCAGAATATGTCTTAGAAAAATATTCCTATGCTTTGGTAGCTTGGCTGCGAGCAGGCAGGCTTAACTTCAAAGACAGGTCTGTAAAGCATTTAAAAACACCAATTCAATAAATAATTAAGACACAATGCACAATAAAAATCGAACACCAATTTATAAAAATAGGAAATATTTTTATCTTTAGAATGACACCAAAACGACAAACATCCAATGTAGGGAACCAGAGATATGAATTTTCAAAGATTTAGCAATTTCTAGCACATAGAAACCTATAACGCCATATCGGGACATCTGGTCGCAATAGACAGAATCAAGGTCAAAGTTTCAGGCCGACCGCGATGGAGCACTGCTCGGCTACCACTCGTGG
>CAWUFW010026843.1:0-30483 GCA_963921515.1 Calotriton arnoldi
GTGGTAGGCATCCAGCCCCCATGGGTAGGGGTGGTAGTAGTAGTGACAGGCATCCAGCCCCCCATGGGTAGAGGTGGTAGTAGTGGTAGGCATCTGGCACCCCATGGGTAGAGGTGGTAGTAGTGGTAGGCATCTGGCACCCCTGGGTAGGGGTGGTAGTAGTGGTAGGCATCTGGCACCCCCTGGGTAAGGGTGGTAGTAGTGACAGGCATCCAGCCCCCATGGGTAGAGGTGGTAGTAGTGGTAGGCATCTGGCACCCCTGGGTAGGGGTGGTAGTAGTGGTAGGCATCTGGCACCCCTGGGTAAGGGTGGTAGTAGTGACAGGCATCCAGCCCCCATGGGTAGAGGTGGTAGTAGTGGTAGGCATCTGGCACCCCTGGGTAGGGGTGGTAGTAGTGGTAGGCATCTGGCACCCCCTGGGTAAGGGTGGTAGTAGTGACAGGCATCCAGCCCCCATGGGTAGAGGTGGTAGTAGTGGTAGGCATCTGGCACCCCTGGGTAAGGGTGGTAGTAGTGACAGGCATCCAGCCCCCATGGGTAGAGGTGTTAGTAGTGGTAGGCATCTGGCACCCCATGGGTGAGAGGTGGTAGTAGTGGTAGGCATCTGGCACCCCTGGGTAGGGGTGGTAGTAGTGGTAGGCATCTGGCACCCCTGGGTAAGGGTGGTAGTAGTGACAGGCATCCAGCCCCCATGGGTAGAGGTGGTTGTAGTGGTAGGCATCTGGCACCCCCTGGTAGGGGTGGTAGTAGTGGTAGGCATCTGGCACCCCTGGGTAAGGGTGGTAGTAGTGACAGGCATCCAGCCCCCCATGGGTAGAGGTGGTAGTAGTGGTGGGCATCTGGCACCCCATGGGTAGAGGTGGTAGTAGTGGTAGGCATCTGGCACCCCTGGGTGGGGTGGTAGTAGTGGTAGGCATCTGGCACCCCTGGGTAAGGGTGGTAGTAGTGACAGGCATCCAGCCCCCATGGGTAGAGGTGGTAGTAGTGGTAGGCATCTGGCACCCCTGGGTAGGGGTGGTAGTAGTGGTAGGCATCTGGCACCCCCTGGGTAAGGGTGGTAGTAGTGACAGGCATCCAGCCCCCATGGGTAGAGGTGGTAGTAGTGGTAGGCATCTGGCACCCGCTGGGTAGGGGTGGTAGTAGTGGTAGGCATCTGGCACCCCTGGGTAAGGGTGGTAGTAGTGACAGGCATCCAGCCCCGCATGGGTAGAGGTGGTAGTAGTGGTAGGCATGTGGCACCCCCTGGGTAAGGGTGGTAGTAGTGACAGGCATCCAGCCCCCATGGAGTAGAGGTGGTAGTAGTGGTAGGCATCTGGCACCCCTGGGTAAGGGTGGTAGTAGTGACAGGCATCCAGCCCCCATGGGTAGAGGTGGTAGTAGTGGTAGGCATCTGGCACCCCCTGGGTAGAGGTGGTAGTAGTGGTAGGCATCTGACACCCCTGGGTATAGATGGTAGTAGTGGTAGGCATCTGGCACCCCTGGGTAAGGGTGGTAGTAGTGACAGGCATCCAGCCCCCATGGGTAGAGGTGGTAGTAGTGGTAGGCATCTGGCACCCCTGGGTGAGGGTGGTAGTAGTGACAGGCATCCAGCCCCCCATGGGTAGAGGTGGTAGTAGTGGTAGGCATCTGGCACCCCCTCGGTAGAGGTGGTAGTAGTGGTGGGCATCTGACACCCCCTGGGTAGAGATGGTAGTAGTGGTAGGCATCTGGCACCCCTGGGTAAGGGTGGTAGTAGTGACAGGCATCCAGCCCCCATGGGTAGAGGTGGTAGTAGTGGTAGGCATCTGGCACCCCTGGGTAAGTGTGGTAGTAGTGACAGGCATCCAGCCCCCATGGGTAGAGGGTGGTAGTAGTGGTAGGCATCTGGCACCCCCTGGGTAGGGGTGGTAGTAGTGGTGAGGCATCTGGCACCCCCTGGGTAAGGGTGGTAGTAGTGACAGGCATCCAGCCCCCATGGGTAGAGGTGGTAGTAGTGGTAGGCATCTGGCACCCCTGGGTAGGGTGGTAGTAGTGACAGGCATCCAGCCCCCATGGGTAGAGGTGGTAGTAGTGGTAGGCATCTGGCACCCCTGGGTAGGGGTGGTAGTAGTGGTAGGCATCTGGCACCCCTGGGTAAGGGTGGTAGTAGTGACAGGCATCCAGCCCCCATGGGTAGGGGTGGTAGTAGTGGTAGGCATCTGGCACCCCCTGGGTAAGGGTGGTAGTAGTGACAGGCATCCAGCCCCCCATGGGTAGAGGTGGTAGTAGTGGTAGGCATCTGGCACCCCCTGGGTAGGGGTGGTAGTAGTGGTAGGCATCTGACACTCCCTGGGTAAGGGTGGTAGTAGTGACAGGCATCCAGCCCCCATGGGTAGAGGTGGTAGTAGTGGTAGGCATCTGGCACCCTGGGTAAGAGTGGTAGTAGTGACAGGCATCCAGCCCCCCATGGGTAGAGGTGGTAGTAGTGGTAGGCATCTGGCACCCCTGGGTAAGGGTGGTAGTAGTGACAGGCATCCAGCCCCCATGGGTAGAGGTGGTAGTAGTGGTAGGCATTTGGCACCCCCTGGGTAAGGGTGGTAGTAGTGGTAGGCATCTGGCACCCCTGGGTAGAGATGGTAGTAGTGGTAGGCATCTGGCACCCCTGGGTAGAGGTGGTAGTAGTGGTAGGCATCTGACACCCCCTGGGTAGAGGTGGTAGGCATCTGGCACCCCTGGGTAAGGGTGGTAGTAGTGACAGGCATCCAGCCCCCCATGGGTGGAGGTGGTAGTAGTGGTAGGCATCTGGCACCCCTGGGTAAGGGTGGTAGTAGTGACAGGCATCCGGGCCCCTATGTGTATATGTGGCATTGGTGATGGCCATCCCGCCCCTATGGTGCTGCTGTTGCTGGTGTAAGTAATTTCTGCATCCCTCTGTGTGTGTGTGATATGTCGGGTACGTGTAGTTTGTTTATGTGGTTGGTGTCTGGCTTACCTTCTGCGCCGTACGCGACCGTGCCTGTTCCGGTTGTAGATGTAGAATATTGGTAGGATCGGAACGATGGGATTCATGGTTGTTTCGTCTCGTTCGTCTTTCTCGTTGCTTCGCCTCGTCCTCGTCGCTGGCGTGTTCGTCTCGTAGCCGTGGATCGTGTTGTGGTGCGAATCGGAGCTTATGTGCGCCTCTCCTGGATGCTTTGACGTGCCGTGCATAGCGACGGGTTCGGCGCGTATGGGAAGCGCATCGTACTAGTCCGGCCGGACGGGGCTGCATTTTGGCTTCCGTGCGACTCGATTCTGCGTTTCCGGATCCGGCTCGGTTGGCGAACAGGACCTGGATTGGGTGAGTACGACTGGGTCGGAATCTATGCTGTTGTGCGCATCGTACTTGCTCGTTCGGAATAATGTGCGGATCGGTCGGGAAACAGGCATTCGCATGGCTTTTTTCCCGACCGAATGGTGTTAGGTGCGCCTCCGACCGAGATCGGAATCGGCCCCAAAGTCTACTCCAGAAGCTCAAACATAGTGTGAAGTAAAGGAGGTTACCTCTTATTACTCAACATGCTGCAGGTGGCAAGGTCTTAGGTAAGACAAAGCAAGGCAAGTGCACCAAATTTCAACAGGCAAAACATGAGGGGGGAGTCATTATCCCCCATAAAAGCATAGGCGCATGTGGGGATCCCTGTGGAAATTAGGTATGGACTAAATTTTCATTACACAAGAGTAATAAGAGTAGTTTTGAATTACTCTTTTGATGCAAAATTACCAAAAATGATGCAAGGGTGCTTCTTTACATAGTCTTGAGTAATGTAGCACAAAAATCCTACCGCAGGAGCACAGGAACAAGGGACCAACAAACTTAACAAGTGCAAACAGCTGTTGGCTACTGCTGTTCTTGTTCTGTGGCATTAACGCTATTTTCTTAGTGCAAACTGCATCCTCAGGTCCATAAAAGATACATGTTGAGGAGGTATTGGCTAAAGATTAGTGTCTTAAGCTCCTTTTTGGAGCAAAGGATGGTGCTAGGCCGACTTTGCTATTCCATGTACTCAGTGCAGAGCAGGAGCAGGTTTGACAGGAGATTTTCTCCTTCCTGTACTTCCTGGTATCTATTCTCAGTGAGGCTGTTGCTACAAGTAGTGTTGATTTTGGATGCCTTTAACGGTATTGTACCATCATTGACCACCTTCTATATGAGTCATTGAAAAGGATGCGCGCAGGCAGTAGGAGATAACAGACAAGGGTGCGGGGACCCCTGATGAATCATGCTACAGCACAAAGGGCACTCTTCAAAGGGGACAGGTGGGGATCTGGGATACCAGCAAGCATGGTACTAGCTGTCTCAAGATTCTTCCGGTGATACAATATTAATGCTTGTAAGGGTGTTCTAAAGTAATCATTTGTGTAGAAAACCTTTCTTCTGTAGTGCAGGAACAGTTGGTCAATGAAGTGTATCAAGTAAAAACGTACCTGAATACCTGTGTGCGCTGCTACATGTGTTTACCATTCAATTGCTCAACATGAGTATAAAATACAGCTTACATAAATTTATTTCCAAAATGTTTTTCATTAATTTAGTGTTTCCTCAATGTTCAAGCAACGCTGGCTGTAATTATAACATCAATTTTTCAACAAAACATAACGTCATGAAATCATATGCAGTAATTCTTCACTCGTGGATTTCGTAGTGTTCGTACATGCCCTATGCATTTCGGGACAATGGTCCCTTCCTCAGGGGTCTCTAAAATCAAAATATACCCAACAATATGTGTTATATCACTATCCCACCAAAACTTGCACCATCAAAAAGAGACAATTGGCGCAAACACCGATGTTACCCTTATCCACCTAACTCACAGGAGCGTACAGCATCATGCATACACTAAATCCAGATTATTATCGAAAAACTCACAAGCAATCCATGTTCTTGTCGTACCATCATTGAGGAAACACTTGATCGAAAAACATATAGAGTGTAACACCACAATTACCGCTGGTGTTTAAGGCTTGCAGATTGACTTCAGAAAAGGGCTGAACATCGTTTATCCAGTTCAAAAGTGTTTGGGACTCTTAATTGATTACCCGAGGTATGCTGAAGGTGCATTTAGCAGTTGAGCTCATGAAATCATCACAACGTCAGTATACTGATACGTTGCATTGTTACAGAAGAACTGGATGGTGCCGTTCTCTTATTGGAAAATTTCATGATTCCTTTTTATTGTGAGTACACTTTGAATTGGATCACAGAGGTGCACATATAAAAGGATGAGGGCACATTGGTGATATATTATTGTTGGTTGTCACAGCGGTGATTGTGGTGTTACACTCTATATGTTTTTCGATCAAGTGTTTCCTCACTGATGGTACGACAAGAACATGAATTGCTTGTGAGTGTTTTGATAATAATCTGGATTTAGTGTATGCATGATGCGGTTGGCACATCTAAGTATGGTGGATAAGGGTAACACCCTCTTTTTTTTGTCTCTTTTTGATGTTGCAAGCTTTGGTGGGATAGTGATATAACACATTTTGGAACAACAATACAACCTGCATCGAGTGGGTGCAATGCACCACGGATTTTATTTATTCATGCCTAAATAAACTTGCACTACTACTAAATCCTCGTTTAAGGGACTCCTCATAGGGAAACACATCCAGGATACATATACTGTGAATAGGAGGGGTTATTTCTGGACACAAGATATGTGCAATCTTAACTGTGTGTCTAACATTGGACCCTATTGAATTCCATTCAGGACGGAAATACAACCGGATTTAAAGATCTTCACGCATTGAGTGTAGCCCTGAAGAAGTCGCTGCGCACAACCGTAAGCGCGACGAAACACGTGTTGGCTAAGGCTGTTGTGAATAAACTGAAGCGCATGTTGGCTAAGGCTGTTGTGAATAAACTGAAGCGCATGTTCCAGCAAAGACTCAAGCTTTTGTCACACTGCTATTGATATAATTGATACACTGTTAGCGTGTGCAGGGGACTGTTGTTCTGTTTTACCAGTGGATATCCACACGTTGGGGAGGAGGGTGGCTCTCCCTACCCTTAAGCACCGCAATCCTCACTCAGAACTAGAGTATACTTACCTGCGTATTGCCCAGGAGCGCCAATACCCTATAGAACCACCTACCAAGCAGTTTCATATAACACATTTTGTTGGGTTTATTTTGGTTTTAGAGGTCCCTAAGGAAGAGACCATTGTCCCAAAATGTATAGGGCAATGTGAGAACACTTCAGAATCCACGAATGAAGAACTACTGCATATGATTTCATGACGTTATGTTTTGATGAAAAATGTATGTTATAATTACAGGCAGCATTGCTAGAACATTGAACAATGAACGATGTTTGATTTAATTAATGATAAATAGTTTTTGAAGAAATTTGTGTAATTTGTATTTTGTACTCATGTTGAGAAATTGAATGTTAAACACATGTAGCAGTGCACGGAGGCATTCAGGTACATTTTGACTTGATACACTTCATTGATAACACTTACGGGAGACTGGCAGCTCCCTGGTCCTGTGTAGCATGCAAAAATTTGCAAATAATCTCTTGAATTCTGAATTGAACATACAAAAAGACATGGAGTGCTCCTCTCACATTACTTTATGTATGCAGGAACAGATGATGCCAGATGATCTTGAGGAAACCATATGTCTGGTTTTGGAATCAATGCACTATCACTCCTCAATCAAGCCAGGTCCTTCTGGCGAAATTTCATATCAGTCATAGCAGAAAGAGCTCAGGGTGTTACTTCACTACTGCTTCCGAAACAAGAGATGAATAGGTTATGTAGATCAGCTGCTACCAATGCTCAGTTGCATGCAAATTCAAGCCCGTCTGCGCCCGTCAGCATCCCTGAAGCGGCCTGCGCCAGCCATGCTGCTACTTTTGCACCAGATTCACATCAAAAGGGGTCAGGAACAATCTACTCCAGTAAGGAATTTCAGAAACTTCGGGACCTACAATCAAATATCCCTATGGCTAAGGACAGACGGCTATATCAAGAGGAAAGCTTACAAGGGGCTGACTCCCTTCCAGAGCGAAGGCAGGTAGAGGGATGCACAGATACCAATTCCCTTCAATGTGAACTAACTAATGCATGCTCACTAGTGAAGAATGCTCCAGAATTAAATCACATGATAGAATCTAAGAACTGGGATTTGTTTTTGTAACAAAAACCTGGCTCCTCCAAGATTCTGGAGTAGATCTTGGATTTGCCTGCCCAATTGGCTATAAAGCTGTACATCAATCCAGGAATAATAAAAGAGGTGATGGGGTAGTGATCATTTATAAAGATCAGTGGGAATTAGGAAATCTACAAGTGGAAGAACTCCAAGGATCAGAAATATTCGGCTTCTCACTAAAAGAAATGGGAGGGTCATCCTTGTCAGGGTTACTCTGTTATAGGCCCCCACGGAGCCTTCAAAATTTCACTCAACCTTTTCGGAAACTGGCCTCAAATCTCGCCATGACTCACATACCCTACAGAGTCTTAATAATAACTTTTTACGGTTATATGAAACCTTTTGTCTACTGCAGCAGGTCAGGGGTCCCACACATCAAGGTGGTCACACACTTGACCTAATACTTGCACCACCAGAAATGGTGACAGTTGGAGCTCCAACCCCAATAAGCTGGTGGTACCATTTTTAGTGACCTTCCATCTTACTAGGCCCAACCTAACATTAAAGGGAAAAAATATTGTGAAGAATAAAGTACAGGGGAGAGAGTGGGCTACATTGGGAAAGCTAGATGAGGAAAATATATTTAACACCACCTGCTGCTATCAAGAGGCAGAAATAGTGGATGTAAATTACTCTCGCCTAGAGAAGTCACTTACCAACACTTTAGATGAGCTAATTCCCATTAAGTCAATCCTGCTAAAATCTAAACCCTCCATGCCATGGTTTACTGAAACCTTGAAGGAGATGAAACTGATCTGTAGATCGCTAGAAAGGCAGTAACGTAGACTTTATTCAGTCAATGACAAGATACAATTGAAATCCGCACTTAAGGATTACAAAAAGGAAATAAAAAAGCTAAAGGAAGTTTTTGCACGAAAACCATTACTGAAGCAGTTAACAAATCCAAGAAAGTCTTTGATATCATAAAAGAATTAGCTGTCCCAGACTGTGTAAAACAATTAGTTCAACCTTCACAGAAACTATGTGACAATCTTTCTTGTTTCTTTCACAACAAAATAGACCAGATGGTAGATGAGATCAATAGACTCTACCCCAAGAGTGGATGTTGTTGAGAGGTTGTAACTGCTCAATGATGAAGAGTTTGCAACTCTAGCCTCATCAATTTCCTCATGTTGCCCACTCGACTCGATCCTCACCAGAATATGCAAGGATAGAGCTACTGAACTTGAACCCAATTCTACAAAAGATCTGTAATCAGTCCTTAGCTACAGGCTCTGTACCAGTGGCATGAAAGGAGGCTCTGGACACTCCATTGCTAAAAATAAATTGGTGAACATTAATGACCCTAGAAATTACCACCCAATTTCCCGGCTCCCGTTCCCAGTCAAGATCCAAGAAAAATACATCAGTAAAATTCTAGCTGACTTCCTGGAAAACAATGACTGGAGCAAATGGGTTTTAGACCAGCCCATGGCATGGAGACTGCTCTAGTTATGGCAACAGGTGAATTAAGGATGAGGGTTGATGGTGGTCAGGTGGCGGTCTTTTTGCCACTTTTGCCACTGTCAACCACCAAATCCTACTTAATCGACTAACAGAGATTGGAGTTAGTGCTACCCTTCTTAACTGGTTTGACTCCTACCTTTCTGGAAGATCTCAGGCAGTTCCCCCCCCCCCTTGAGTCAGAATTTAAAGAAATCCTACATGGAGTACCACAGGGATCAGCTCTGAGCCTCATTCTATTTAAAGTTTACCTTCGTCCACTGCTGACCTTGATCAAATCCTTTTTGGTCTTATTTATAAACAGTGCTGATGACACCTAATTAATATTGTCATTAGATAATGATACTGCCCAGCTAGAAAATGTTAATGTCTATTTAACTGAAATTGCTAATTGACTCAATAGAAACATCCTTAAATTCAACGGAAGTAAAACTGATTTCCTGTGTTGTTCCCCAGGGAAATTACAGTACCAACTTCCAAGAGATTTTTGGCCTTGGACCAGGGGCACACACCTGAAAACACTTCAATCAGTCCGAAACCTAGGAGTCCAGATCAACAAAAAACGTTCAATGGAGGCTCATGTTGATAAAATAGTGGCTACTTGCCATGGACTTTTGAGAAACTTAAGAAAAATCATCCCCCATCTACCACAACCCACTAGAAAGCTGGTAGTGCAATATACAGTGCTAAGGAGAATAGATTATTGCAATTCTCTTTTGATAGGAGCTCCAGAATACGTGTTTAAAAGGCTCTATAGGATACAAGTGCTGGCCGCCAAATTAGCATTAAACAGGACTAGATTCAATTCTGCTTCTGGTACTCTGAAAGAACTCCATTGGCTACCGTTTAGGGAAAGATGTATCTTTAAGGCCATGTGCACAATGCACAAAGCCCTAAACGGAATTGGACCTAGGCTTTTACAAAAGAAATTCCGCTATTATAAACCCTCAAGGTCCTTAAGATCGTCTGCAGCAGGCCTGGTTTGTGTGCCTAGCTTTAAAAAGACAAGTCTTTGTGGGAGATCCTTTCAAGTGAAGACAGAACAAATCTGGAATTAACTACCAGTTACCCGAGAACAAATACAAACCTACTAAGCTTTAGGAGGAACTTGAAGACATGGCTCTTCCCTAATTAGGTGAGGTATAATACAGCTCCTCCAGCTGCAATTCTCTATAGAAACCTCTGTGCAGACCGATAATTTGATATCACCAAGATGCCAGCTGGGTGAACGCTGCACTCTACAAATGTAAGAAATAAAATGTGACATGACGTGTGTGGCTGACAATTAAAACACTGCAGCATATAAACCCCAGCTAAAGAAAAGAAAGTCAGCAACCAGATAAAGATTCACAAATGTATCGGGCCAAGGCACCTCAGAGAAAATTACAAGGCATGTAAAAAGCAGGTATTAACACCATTCTGACTGGTAAAAATGGAACTGGATATGTCACACACAAAAAAGGTCTATGCTGCTTATGAGACGTGTGTGTAGTATATGGCCAATTGCTGAGTTGACAACTTTTGAAGCAGGTTTTGTACCATACAACATTTTCTTAACAAACTGCAGGCCTCCATAAATGATTCACACTGTACTGCAAAGATCTGCATTTCTACAACTCAGTCAGTCAGTCAGTCACTCACTCACTTAGTCACTCGCTCACTCTAATCTAGCAGACTAAGGTCCTGAAATCCTAGTGTGTGTTTGGGGTCTGTGCCCTGCACTTGTCCTTCCCCACTAAAACACTACACTATACTTCACAACTCTGCACTGCACTATGTCACTCAGTCACTCATGATGTTTGGAACAAAATATTGAGTTTTAAATATCATGATACCAGAATATCGTCACAAGAATTTTGTGATGAAGAAACAATCGATCGACAGGAACATCACAAGTAAGAATTTACTTTTTTAATGTTGTTTGTAATATTGCTGTTAAAAATATTGTGATTAAAATGTTTGTTCTAAGTCATATAATTCTTTTTGATATTTTTGTAATGTTATGTGTTATTTATTATTTATTGGTTTCTATGTTGGAATATTTTTTGTTTTAATTTAGTAGTTATATTTTCTATGGAGCAGATTAAATATATTCATATATTCAAAATATTTCATTTTAAATATAGTTTCTAATTTGAAGTAAGTTACGTTTTTACCAGCGAGATCCTGCGGTTGTAAGGAAAAAAGATGGGGTGAATTTCGAAATATATATATTTATAAAATATTTAAAATTATAACTTTTTTACAACTATATCTTTTAAATGCAATAATATTTGAGCTCTGTTAAATATGTTATTTTTGTGTTTATGTGTGAAATTGTATTGTTGGTATGTTCATATTTTATATATATATATATATCTATATACGAATGCCCATACAGAACGGGTAGTGAGACCCAATCTGGTACAACAAGGAGTAGCTTTAGCAGGTGACGATATTCCATATTGTGACAAGTAGTAGTAAATTCGGGACCAACAGATTTTACTGTACCTGTGTAATATATCAATTGTATTAATTTTTAGCATGGATGTTTTCTATCCAAAACATGCAATGATGAAATTATTTATTTATTTATATATATATGACTAGATTTTAAGAATGCTTTTAATAAGTGTCGTTTATTGATTTATTTAGTTGCATGTGTATATATATATATATATATATATATATATATATATTTATTTTAATATTTATATTTATATTTATATTGATATGCTTTATTTGCACAGTACTATGAGGTTCACAGCTATCTTGGTTTATAATCACAAGCATTATATCAAATTGCTGCTTCGCTTTGGGTATTTAAACCTGGATGTCAAATATGGTCATTTATGCTTTGATTTGCACAACTACATTTGGGCACCTGTCACTTTAATTTAAAAAAATGGGAAAAAAAGAAAAAAAGAAAAAAAAGAAAAGCAAAAAAACAGGATATTGCATTGCAGGGTATTTAAGCCAATTGTATCCCGTGTTGCGTGTCATGTGATCAAGGCCCTTTGAGGTCGAAACGCGTCATGCTGAGTGGTTTTACTGGAGTGGAATAAATATTTAAATCTGCACCTACTTTGTGGTCCGTGCTCCTGTTCCTGCTCTGTTTTGCAAGCCTGAGCCAAGGTTGGAGTTCTTTGGATATATCTATATATATATAATATTAAAATCTAGTATCATAATTGGAAGTTAAAATATTATATTTAACTATGTATATTTCATTAATATTGTTATATATTTTTTATGAGTTGAAATGTAGATTTTACAACTTTGCTATATTTAAAATTAAAAAGTTGGTATTTGATATATATATATATATAAATATATATATATATATATATATTTTAGAGTGACAGTCGCCACTCTGTAGTAATATTTTGGAATCCCAGAGAGAGGATTACCTAATATTTTTTGACCATTAATAACTTTGCGCCCGTTTGACAAATCTCCCAAAAACTTTGCAGCCTATAGCTTTTTCCACATTGGCGGATGATTCAAAGGTTTGCAGTGATTGATTAAGACGGTGCAAAAAAAATGGGGTCTCAAAACACATTTTTCCACCAATGCATTTTCCATAGACTTTTGTGTCATACGTAGCGCAAAAATTACTGAATGGAATTGAATTACATTTGGTGTAAGATGATACATTTTGGTAGTACAGGTAAATATGGTAAGTATTTTTAAAGTTATAAGGTATTTTATCTTAGTGATATCTGTGGCCATTGTAGTTTCACGAATTTCCAAGGAACATGTCGATGAAAAGGCATTATGTGATTGGCTAATGACTGCCGTGCAAAAGTTAAATGTAGCCATGTTGTTTTAAGTGCACTTTGGCTGTGTTCTGGGTTAGGGCCTTAGATAAAGGTATGTATTAGGCTTTACATTTTGCCCTACCTATTGCCACTTTATTAAAGCAGCAAAAGGTAGGGAATTTTATTTATACGTTTCTATATATATATATATATATATATATATATATATATTTTAAATCACAGAGTATTGTAGAGCTACCTAGGAAGCACTGCGGTACATAAATAATTTGTTTTAATATTAAATATGTAAAAAAACACAAATACACTGCACTACTATATCTTTCACATATATAGTTGTACTGCAGTGTATTTTCAATGTTTTACACATTTACTTACAAAAAAGTCTACGGAGTACCGTGGTAACGCCTACATTTGTTTTAAAAAAATGGTTAAAAAACTATAAATACACTCTACTACACCATATTTCACTATTATAGTGAACTACAGTGTGTTTTTAATTTTTGTATTATATTTGTTTTGCCTGTAACTACTGCAGTGCTTTGTAGGCACTAGCACAGTTTTCTGTAAACTGTTTTAAAAATATATAGAAAAATACAAATAAATGTCACTACCTATTACCACTTTAATAAAGTGGTAATGGGTAGGGAACTACAGTAAAACCTACTACGTACCCCATATCTAAGTTCCCAACTTAGAACATAGCCAAAGTGTACTAAAAACAACATGGCTACATTTTACATTTTGTAAAGACAGCCATTAGCCAATCAAATACTGCCATCTCATTGGCATGTACTGCGGCATACAGAGAAGTTACCGCAGTATACTACGGCACAATATATAACTAAGTATTTTCAAAATTATAACTTTAACGATACTTAAATTATTCATGCCTACTAATCAAACAATTTCCATTTACGCTCCATAATCTATATTCCTCCCTCATTACATCTACATAAGGTTCACCCACTTTCACGCTATGTCTGGTTAAAGTCCCAAACCCCACTCTATGCCACTCCATTCTACGCCACTCCATTCTATGCTACTCCATTCTATGCTATTCCACTATGCCACTCCACTCTACGGCACTCCAGTCAACGCTATTCAATTCTATGCTATTTCACTTTACACAACTTCACTATATGCTATTCCACTCTACACCGCTCCAATCTACGCACTCCAATCAATGACACACCAGTGTACACCACTCCACTGTATGCCACTCTACTCTATGCTATTCCACTTTCCGTAACGCGACTCTACGCTATTCCACTCCACTGTACGCCACTCCATTGTACGCCACTCCACTGTATGCTATTCCACTGAATGCCACTCTACTCTTCTCCACTGCACTCTTCCCCACTCCACTCTATACCACTCCTTTCTAAGCCACTCCTCTGTATGCCACTATGCTGTACGCTTCTCCACTCTACGCTATTCCACTGTATGCAACTCCACTCTATGACTCTACACTCTGTGCTATTCCACTGTACGCCACTCCACTGTACACCTCTCCACTGTATGCTGTTCCACTCTATGCCACTCTACTGTATGCCATTCCACTCTACGCCACTCCTCTCTATGCTTTCCCACTGTACACCACTACATTGTACTTCACTCTACTCTACGCCACTCCACTGTAGGCCACTCCACTCTATGCTACTATGCTGTACGCTATTTCACTCTACGCCACTCCAGTATATGTAATTCCTCTGTACACTATTCCACTGTACACCACTCCACTCTACCACACTTCACTCTATGCCACTCCACTCTACTCCACTCCACTGTACGCCACTCCAATCCATGCCACTCCACTGCATGCCACCACATGCTACACCACTCCACTCTACGCTATTCCACTGTGCACAACTCCACTCTACGGCACTCCATTCTAAACTATTCCGCTCTATGCCACTCCCCTGTACACCACTCCACTTTACGCTATTCCACTGTACAAGTCTCCACTTTATCACACTACACTTTAGACCACTTCACTATAGACCACTCCACTGTATGCTATTCATTCCATTCTACATCAATCAATCAACACCACTCCACTGTACACCACTCCGCTGTACATCCCTCTATTCTACACTGTTCCACTGTATGCAACTCACTTTATGCCACTCTGCTCTACACTATTCCACTCTGTGCCATTCCACTCTATGCTTTTCCAGTGTATGCCACTCCCTTCTACCCTCCACTTAAAGCCACTCCTCTGTACTGTGCTCAGACTGTCAGTGCGAGTCTACAGCACTCTACTTTACTCTATGTCACTGTATGACACTCTCCTCCAGTCTCTGACACTCTACGCAACTCATCTATGCTGTTGCACCCCACTTTACTATACTGAATGAAATGATGACATGATAGAGATTTATATAGCGCAACAAATGCCCCAAGGTACTAATAACTGAGCCTGAGAGTAGACTAAGCACTTAAATAGCCCAGTTAGCACAACTAGGACTGACCTCCTTACAGGGAGAAAAGCCAGGTTTTTAAGGCCTGCTTGAAAGGAGTAAGCTACTTCATGCATGTCAGATGGCAGGGAAGAGAATTCCAGAGCCTAGCCGCCGCAACAGAAAAGGCTCTGACTCACCATCTTTTACTGCAAAATTGGGGAATGACAAATAGATTTCGGGCTGCCGAGCAAAGATGTCTACTAGGGGAATACCATTGGAACATGATTTTGATGCCACCTGGGCTGGCATTGTACAGGGCTTTATGAACAATCAACAGAGCTTTAAAAGTAATACGCTTCTGTACTGGAAGCCAATAAAGTTCAAGCAATCCTCTTGAGACTGACTGATGTTTGGTGATGTCTAAGGTCAGCCTTGCTGCGCATTTTGCCCCATTTGCAGCTTTGATTGAGTTGTCTTATTGGTATCAAGATGGAGCGCATTGCAGTAATCAATCCTGTGAAATTAGTGCTAAGGCTACCTGTTTCCATGCAGGAAGAGGAATAAATGGAAAGACGTTCTGCAAATTTCTGATAATCCAGAAACAGGACTCCACAGTACGATTGACCTGGAGATCCAAAGTCAGGTCACTATCCAGAATAACTCCTAGATTTTTCACTGAGTCCGTTGGGATGGGTGGTGTCCCCAGGCTATCCAGCCATCAGCTTTGGTTCCAAACAGATGGTTGGCTCACAAAAATCAACACCTATATCTTCTCATTGTTCAACTTTACTCAGTTCTTGCCCATCCACATGGCCACTTCCTTCATGCAGTTATTGAAGTGTCTTTAGAAATGGAAACAATAATCTGTGTGTCGTCAGCATATGACATGGCCCGCAACCCAAAAGAACATATAAGTTTGGCCAGTGGAGAACCCTATAAGTTAAACAGTGTAGGGCTTAGAGAAGACCCTTGGGGAACCCCACATGGCAAGGAGAAAGGGTCAGATTTAGATTGATTTACAATCACCATCCGGGATTATCCATAGGGAATGAGGTAAGTAGTTTCAGCGCTATATCTCCTAAACCCAAATCCTGTAAGCATTCAGTGAGCAGGATGGGGGAAATGGTGTCAAAGGCTTGAAAAAGATCCAAAAGGATCAGAGCCACGGCCTGCCCTGCATCAACAAGACTCGTACTGCTGTCTGTTGCAAATATCAGGGCAGTTTCCATTCCATGATTGTTTCTGAAACTGAATTGTGAGATGTCCAACAATCCTTGTTTCTCCACATAGGCCATCAGATGCTCGTTAAGATGTTTTCCCATGATCTTGGCTGGGATTGAAAGCAAGGAGATGGGGCAATAGTTCTTCAGGTCACTTGGGTCTAAATTGTGGTTCTTGAGTAGAGACCTGACCACTGCCTCTTTCCACAACCGTGGATAGCAGCCAGAACTAGTCTCTTTGTTCATAATTGTGGTTAGAGGTTGAGCTATTGTACTAACTACGAGTTGAAGGATTTTAGGTGGACAAGGTCTTAGCGGTGTTCCCGATTTTTAGTTGAGGAGTTGTGCCTCTGTTTGACCCAGAGTCAAAGGAGGGAAGCAGGAGTAGGCTGCTAAGTGTATCTCTTCAACCTCAGTGGTTTCTAAAAAGCTTTGCTGCGATGGAGTGGTGAGGCTCAAGTCTGAATGCGCTTCTTGATTTGAAGATGCAAATTCTTTATAGATATTAGCAACTTTGGATTGGAAGAATTCTGCCAACTTGTTGCCGAACTCTTGTGAGCCTTCAATTTTGGAGGGAACTGGGGGCCCAAGAGCTGATGAATAGCTATCTAGAAGAGTTGGCAGACACATTTTTTTAATACAATAGAGGGATTTGTCTTATCTAATAGCTATTTTCTCCTGCTCCTCATAATGTTCCCTCCAGCAGTGTTCCTGACGTAAACAGTCTGCCCAAGTAGTCTTAACTGTTCGGTAAACCATGGGGCTGTGGGCAGCTTCCTGCAGTTTCTAATTCCCCTAATGGGTGAGGCCGAGCTCAGTCAGGCTGCAAATTCAGCAGCTCCCATGTCCACATCCTCAAAATCAATGCAGTGCTCGCTTCTAAGGGCACTCAAAAAGGATTCTGCCGATACCCCCTTCCATTTCCTTTTGAAGGTCCAGGTGTTATCGCTAGTGTCCTTAATCTGAATGCAAGGCATAGCAAGAGTAAAGGCTGGTGCCTGGTGATCAGACCAAATTAGTGGTAGCACCTCTTGCACAGACAGCTGGGCGTCATTGGAGAAAATCCCATCTAAGGTGCGTCCCACTGCATGAGTGGGGGCCCTAACGAGCTGTGGGAGTACAAGAGAGTCCATGGTGAATCAGTACCCTGGAGGCACTACTCCTGAGATACTCCAGGTGAAAATTAAAATCACCCATAAGAGTGATCTTGTTTTTAACCAGGTACAGTTCAATAAGGTTTGCAAATTCAGACGGGAACATGGTCCTAGGGCCAGAAGGTCTATATAGTGACAGAGACTAGTACATTTAATCAACTCCATGTAGCAGTGATTTTTCAGTTTATATACAATGGCCAGACAACCTCCTGGTCTGCCCACCTAGTCAAGTCTAAGGATTGTATACCCTTTGGGAATTGTGTCAACCAAATCGGGACCCGATGGAGTGTTCACCAAGGTCTCCATGACAAAAACCCAATCAGGGTCATATGTTACCATAAATTCAGCAAACTGTATTATGCTTGCTCAAAGATCTGGCATTGATAAGGAATCCATTAAGGGCTTTCACCTAAAGAGTTGTCGGCATCAGTAGATATTCCTTCCCAAGAAGGAGGCTGAGAGACCCTGATCCCACAAGAGCAGCAAGTACAGTTTATGTTTTGGTAAAGGTCCTCAAACTCAAATGGCGAGCATGGAGGTAACCCCCCCCATAATATGTACTCCATAGTTGTTCCTTGGATTAAACCAAGGGAGGAGACCTTTCTAATATCAAAGGACCATGGGTTCTGGTGTAGGGTGCAGTCCAGGTGTAGACGGGCGCAGACGGGCTTGCCTTTGGTGCGCCAGTGTCGCGTCTGCACACTCATGCGTCTTAAGTAGTCATCTCTAAAGTGGAGAAAACAACTAGCCCACTGCCTTCCAAAATGGTGTCTGTGAAGTGTCAACCAGGAAGTGAGCAGCACTAGCACCAACTCTCCCTCCGCAACAATTTGCTACAACCGAGCCCTGTTGGACAAAGGAGAAGGTAAGTATTAGGCATTCAGTGTATAAAATACGGTGCAAAGCAATGAAATGGATAAGCCACACAAAGATTTTAAAACATATGATATATATACATGAGTGGTATCTCCTGGACTAGCTGCGCATCCATGCACTCATGAGGCTTAAGTAGTTATCTCCGAAGTGGAGAAAACGACTAGCCTGCTGCCTTCCAATATGCCATCTGTGAAGTGTCAACCAGGAAGTGGGCAGCACTAGCACCAACTCTCCCTCCGCAACAATCGGCTACTAGCCAGCCATGGACAACCAAGGAGAAGGTAAGTATTAGGTATTCAGTGTATAATATGCGGTGCAAAGCAATACAATGGATAACCACCACAAAGATTTTAAAACATACTATATGTGAACGAGTGGTATCTCATCGACTAGCTGTGCGGCCGCGCACTCATGAAGCTTAAGTAGTAGCTAAGGATAACTCATGCACCTCCATTAAAAGTGTATTGAACTCGGTAGCCACACTACATGAACTGTAACTTGCCACTCTGCCATGCACTGTGTTCTCACAAATTATGTGATTTGCGATGTTGTAAGTGTTGTTGAAAATGCTATGATTTCAGATGGTCTAAGTGATGCAATATGAAAGGATATAAGCAGTGTATGTAGAGGGCATGAGTTAACTTCACACAAACACTCAGGGGCAGATTTACAAGCCCCTTGCGCCACCGGTGCGTCACTTTTTGTGACGTACCGGTGGCGCATTTAACTGCTCAATATTTACAAGGACAGGAAAAGCCACCCTGCGTGACTTTTCCTTTCCTTGTAAATATAGCCCCTTTGCACGCAGCACTTTGCGTCAAAGGGGCGTTCCATGGGTGTTGCTGTGGGTGTTCCCACGCAACACCCATGGAACTAGACACATTTCCAGATTTACGAGGAATCGTAAATCTGGAAATGCGTGTGAATGCTACGCCTCCCCAGGGGAGACGTAGGGAGGCGCAACGAGGAGAAATGTATTCATTTCTCCTCGTTTTCTTTTCTTCTTTCTATGCATGCTGCATTCTGCAGCACACATAGAAAGAGAAAATCATCTCTAATGATTGTTTTTGTTCAGGAAGGGTTCCCTTCCTGCACATAAACAATCATTGAAACAATGAAGTTTTTCAACTTCTATGTGTGCTAATACAGCACACATAGAAGTTGAAAAACTGCATTTTCCAGATTGTTTTTGTGCAGGAAGGGAACCCTTCCTGAATAAAAACAATCTCCCCATGACGCAGGCATCCTTGCATCATGGTGCAAGGGTGCCTGCGCCGGTGCATGGCAGCAGTTTGTGCGCCAGCGCAGGGGGAAGCACAGAGATGCGACATATTGTTGTAAATATGTTGCATCCCTGTGCTTTGAAAGTGACTCAGTGCGGCGCAGCCAAATGGCTTGGGAAACGCACTGAGTCACTTTCTTGTAAATCTGCCCCTTAGACTTCACTCTGCATTCACCCAAATACCACCACAATATTATAGACCTAAAAAAAACAGTTTAGAAAAATATATATGGCTTTAATCCTATTTTCTAAAATATCACATTAAAATTTATTTCAAATAGCACATTTATAGTTCATACACTTGTACACATAGAGACATTTTTGTAATCGAATAATAATTGATTTTCCGTACAATGGAGTGGCGTAAATTAGAGTGGTGTTGCATAGAGTGGAGTGGGGTATAGTGGAGTGGTTTAGAATGGAATGGCATACATTGGGGTGGAATAGAGTGAAGTGGCATACAGAGGAGTGGTGTAGACTAGAGAAGCGTAAAATGGAGTAGCATACAGTGGAATAATGTAGAGATGAAGGAAATAGAGTATTGTGGCATTAATTGAAATATCATAGAGTGGCGTGGCTAACAGTGGAATGGCTTAGAGTGGAATAGCATAGAGTGGAGTAGTGGATAGTGGAGTGTCATACACTGGAGTGGTGTACACTGGACTGGGGTAGTGTGGAATACCATGGAGTGGCATTGAATACAGTGGAATAGCATAGAGTGGATTGGCGTACAGTGTATTAGTGTACAGTGGATTGGCGTAGACTGGAGTGGCGTACAGGGAAGTGACATTCACCTGAGTGCTGTACAGTGTAATATCATTCAGTGGAGTGGTGCAGAGTGGAGTGTTGTACAGTGGAGTGGTGCAGAGTGTAGTAGTGTACAGTGGAGTGGCATACAGCAGAAATAGAGCGGCATAGAGTGGTGTAGAGTGGAATAGCATACAATGGAGGACTGTACAGTATAGTTGTTTACTTTGGAATAGCTTAGAGTGGATTGGTGTAGAGTGGAGTAGTGTACAGTAGAGTGCCGTAAAGTGGAATATCATGGGTTGGAGTGGAGCAGCATACAGTGGAATGGTGTACAGTGGAGTGGCGAAGAGTGAAGTTGCAGACCAGACTGCTCTGACCAGAACCATCATTTAGTCATACATATATATGCAAAAAGAGAATTAAGTGATCATCAATAAAGCGGACAAGGGGGGTAATATTGTCATGTGGCCACGACATTTGTACCTCGCAGAAGCTGACAGGCATCTTACAGACCAACAGTGTTACAAAACTTCAAGCCATAAAGAAATAGCCACAAGCAATAAAGATCTAAGAAAGCACCTCAACTCCTACAGAGCGCAAGGGATTATCAGTAAAGATGAATTTTCTTTCCTAAACACAGATTCCCCGGTGCTCCCGATCCTGTACTTCTTACCCAAAGTACACAAGAACTCAGATCCCATACCTGGGCGTCCCATCATAGCGGCCAAAAAGAATATGTGCGAAAACATCTCCAGATATGTTGACTACTTCCTACAAGATATGGTCTCAAGCCTACCAACATACCTTAGAGACACAAGTGACTTTTTATTGAAAATTAAAGATATCCCATGGTGCAATGACTATCTGCTCATGTCGCTCGACATCACCTCGCTTTATACAAGCATCAGACACAGTGATGGTATCGCAGCATGCAAGCACTTTTTGGATAAAAAACCGATAAACTGCTATAAACACAATGAATTCTTGCTTTTCCTCATTGAATGGTGTTTGTTCCACAACTACTTCCTATTCAATAAAAAAGTGTACCATCAATTAAGGGAGTGGCCATGGGAGCATGCTTTTCACCGAGCTACGCTTGTCTACATGTAGGAGCTTGGGAGGAGCAGACTCTGAGGGGACACCTGCACGAAACCTGGAATAACAATGTAATCACCTGGTTAAGGTTTATAGATGATGTCTTCGTTATTTGGAAGGGGGACACCATCAGTGCAAAAGCGTTTATTGAAACAATCAATTCAAACACCCTTAACCTTGAATTCAATGCCAACATCAGTAAAATATCTATTGAATTCCTTGATGTAGAGTTATTTGTGGGAGGTGGCAAACTGAACTCTAAACTACATAGGAAGCCTACGGCAGGGAACTCAACACTTCATGCCGCCAGTTTTCACCCTAAACACCTGATTGCGAGCATCCCCTACGGAGAAATGCTACGCCTGCGTAGGATCTGTAGCTCACCCACTGATCTAACACATTGTCAGGAAGATGCATTCCAACGCTTTAGAGCTAGAGGTTACTCCATAGCCAACATCAGAAAAGCCATGAACAGAGCCAACTTAATTCCTAGGGAAGACCTCCTTACTGTAGGTCACGAAGTTGACACTAACATCCCCATTCTAGAGCAGAAACAAAGTATCACTACCAGGCTCATCACAACATTCAACACAGAAGCCCGCAACATCAGATTAGTCATTAACAAACACTGGGGCATCATTAGATCAGATCCCATTCTAGGCCCAATAGTAACACACCAGCCTGATATTACTTACAAGCGTGCATTTTCAATGCACGATGCCCTGGTGAGAAATAGTCCAGAGGTCATTTCGAAAGGTAACTGGCCGACAGACACCAAAGGATTTGTTAAATGCATTAGCTGCAGGGCTTGCAAATTTGGTAAAAACATTACCCAAGTTGTTTCAGCTTTCAGACAGAATCCCCTGATCATTAAACATCGCCTCACATGTAAGACTGAGTTTGCTATCTATTTGCTTGTCTGTTCATGCAACCTTTGGTACATTGGCAGCACTAAGCTACCAGTACACCAACGCATCCTACAACATCTCAGGGCCATAGTCAATAATGACTCAGAATACCCGGTTGCGAGACATTTCAAGGAAAAGCACAATAACAACCTTAACCATCTACATTACTCAGTGATTGATTGCATACCAGCGCTTATGAGGGGTGGTAACCGGGAGAAGCTCCTGCGACAACTAGAGAGCAAATACATCATTGAATTTAATACTAAGTGCCCCGCAGGACTGAACATCAGTGAGGATATGCACAACTTCCTATAAAATGGAGTCACACATGATGTTTAAATTAAAACATTCCATATCATCTAATAGCATTCAGGTCTATGGTGTCCACTTCAACCAACCAAATTCATGAACCCATTTTAAACATCTCAGTTAAATCGGAACTACATCTGTCTGTAACCTTGGCTCCCTTCTCTGAAACCTTATACTATTTGTGCATTTGTGCCATGAATTCTGTATAACCTGACTTCTTTTTCAGTACACTGATTAACTTATGTTTTGTATGCATATGACTGAATATATTTTATTTGAGCATGTCATTTGTAACCTACTACATTGAAAACCCACGCAGGATTGTGTCAAGTGGACTTTGTTAATAATTGAAACAATTTTAGTTTCTTGATTACACATATACCCTGTGTGTGAATATCCATTTTACACATTGGACCATACTGTTCCGTCCAATTTTGCCAACTAGTATTCACTCATAGTCTCACTCTTTTAACCCAGGACTCCCCTCCCTTTCACATTACACATTATTAGCACCCACGTATGAGTAGTACCAGTTGACTTTTTAACATCTTTTTCCCACACCTGGCACCAAGCGGTAAATAAACATACTATGGCTGGCATATATACATATATTTTTTTGTGGCGCTTTTTATATTTAATTTATATTAAATATACCACAAACGGCACAACTCACTGAGGTAGAACAGATCACCTGGCATTAGATATACTCCAATACATGAGTGTACACTTGGCAATAGTTAGCCTGCCTAATTATACTCAGCCTCTTTGAGTTAGATCACGCCCGACCATTGTGACACTCCATTCACACACGGGTTACTTACCGTGATCTCCGCATTTGCCTCGTATTTCCACGGTTTTAGGACTCATGATTCCTTATCGCGAATGCAGTGGCGCCACAAAACACATAGTTAGGCAACCTCTGCAACATGCACAGCCGTTCTAATGCTCATACCTTCCCACACACACAAGCGTTACAGATGTCTTCTATCTCCATGTATATATACTGCACTGTGCCTGGTTAACTGCTGACTCACCTCCAGCAGTAAACTATCACTACAGTAAAGCAGTTTACTGTAGTAAAATTGCCAACTCATGTGGTAAAATGTTAAACACTGTAAAAAGACTACTACTCACCACCTATGTATATAAAGCACCCTTTCACATGCAGTGCACTATGTGAACAAGGTCGCATGTCTAGCGGCCGAAACGCGTCATTTTGGACATTGATACTTAAATAAAGACACTTTGCCATCATCACTGCCTTGGAGTCTGTGCACTCGTGTTGCGCCGCTGTGGCTGGATACTTTGGGATTCACATGCTGATATATATATATATATGAAGAACCACAATCCTGATTAAATCCAATCCAACGGAAATCAGGTACGGACCACATATATATATATATATATATATATATATATATATATATATATATATATATATATATATATATATATATAAATATATATATATATATATATATATATATATATATATACTGAATTCTGCTCACGCTGCCACGCTTGCAAATAATCCCACACTCCAGGATAAATCCAAGATTTCTTTATTATGCTGACGCGTTTCGACCACACTGGTCTTTGCCAAAGCATTGGAAACATTGTAACAGTGTGCCCTATTTACTCTAGAGAAACACAGTTACCAAGTGCATAAACATAGGCAAAAGACTTTCGCAATACAGTGGCTGCATACTTCTCAGTTTTTAGAAAAAAGACTCCCAAAAATAAGATACCATTTTTTGCAAATTAAAAACAAATCATAATGTGTGCAACAGAAGGAAAAGGAAATTTAAAAAAAAAACTTTTCGGAAGAGACTTTTAAAGAGGTACTAAATATATATACCTATTTTAATGCACTTCTCACAAAGCCCTTAAAACATTCTCAGGGGTATTAGTCAAGTGACTAAGTCAAGCGCAAAATGGTACTGGTAGCCTAGCAAACCTAATCCCTGTAAGAGGATGGACATAGGTTATCTACTGGTCAAGTGACCAACGAAAACAGAGGGGTTGCAGTGAATGTCACAGGTCAAACAAATTCTGTACTCCGTCTCCCCAATGTCCACCAGTTCATAAGGACACGAATCAGGAGATAAGTGCTCAATAATTTACCAGTACACGTATGTCAAGGGCTATTGTGTGGGGGAACTGCTCTGATACGAAGTTGCAAAGCACTGAGTTGGTAATGCCCCGGGGAAGATATTATAGTTCAAACAATACTCAGAATGCTCCTTGTACTCAAACACAACAGAAGGAGAAAATATTTCTTCACCATTCAAACAAACGGCATCCATGAGTAAGGTCGCGGGAGGTGGTGGAACAGGCAAGGAAAGAGAAAACGAAGAAAAAGTGAGAGAGAGAGAAAGAGTACGAAATTTGAGAGAGAAAGAAAGAAATGGATGTGGATGCTCAGGGAACCAGTAGGAATTAATTAAAGTCTCGAAGTATCAACCCAAATGCACATGGAGCTCCTCATCCTGATTGAGGCCACCAGTGTGTTTACTGTTGAGACGGATGATGTACTGAGATTCAAGTCTTCAGAGGGCTCGTTCTCTGTCACCACCTCTTGTTTTGGCCGAACCCTGTCAATGCCAAAAAAGGAAATCTTGAGACACTCAGGGGTCGATTCCGATTCAGGCCGGAAAAAGCACCGACCGACTCGGAGCCGGAATTAATTCCGACCGACACGTACCTGTGGCGCCCGACACGCCAAGTACGATGCAAGGCGTGCAAAATCCGACCGACACGTACTGAACCCAAGCCGAACGACCGAGCCGCACGGAAAACAGCAATCCAGCCGGAAAAACACGCGAATCGAACCGACCGACACGCACCCGGAACAAATCCAACCGAAACGTACACGCGAACTCCAAACCGCAAAGTACGATGCAAGGCGCGAAAACCTCGACCGAGTCGTACGGAGGACAAGCCGTACGACCGACACGCATACAAAACCGAGCCGAAGTAACACAAAACACCGCGACCGACGCGTACGCAGCATAGAAAACTGCACAAACACAGCGTGAACGAAACGGAGAAGACCGTACGAGACAACTGCAGGGTCCGACTCGGTCACAAGAACGTTTCCAACATGCACAGAAAGTACTAAGGAAAAATACACAAAAAAAGGCCAAACAAGCAATTACAAAGCCAATAAATACTGGGGGGGGGACAGAGAACAAAGACACACCCACAACTCCACCCATATAAAGGACACAAATCCCAACCATGATCCTTTGCAAATGCTATTCTACTGCCAGCACTCAACAGACAGCAACTACACACCCACAGCTCATCCCTCACACAAGCCACACACCATCAGCACACGAACAAATAGCTACCTCACATACACCCAGCAAAACACACACTCACACACCCTCACCTGCACACCAACACACACATCACTCACCATCACCACCCATCACCATGCCCCCAAGAAGAATCACAAGTTCCTAGATTGTGAATTGGAAGTCCTGGTAGACGAGATCCTCAGGGTAGAGCCACAGCTGTTTGGCACACTGGTCCAACAGACACCCATCTCCCAGAAAACCAAGATGTGGGAGAGGATCATCAACAGGGTGAACGCACAATCACCATGTCTGCGCACAAAGACTGACATCCAGAACAGGTGGCATGACGTGCGCAGGAGGGTACGGGAGCTGCTCAAGAAGGACTACCTCCTGAGCCAATACACCGGCAGTGGCCCTCCTGCCAAGCCAGTATACCTCAGGCCCTGGGAGGAGAAGGTGCGGGCCATCCTTCCGCCAGTGAGCGTCTATGGACTAGAGAACATCCCAGAGCCTGGTGAGTACACAACAAATGTACACAATATTCTGCCAAAATACACACACACATCACTGTCAAGGGAGAGTCAAACCATGCACTCATAGCAATTACACAGCAACCAGAACAGAATCATCCCAAAATGTGTATGTCAGTCAGATAAACACAACACATGCCATCTCAAAGTTACATTTAACCGTGTCATCACATGTACAAACACAACTACAACTACAGCTAGGCAGTGGCACAAATATAACTAACAAACACATCCAGACATGTAGCCACCACTACAACACCAACACACAGTGAAGACCACTGAAAGAAAGGAATTCTGTGTATGCTGGGCAAGTCAGTGTAGCCAATAGCATCATGGGAGTCATAGTCACAGATATTGCTCACCCCCACAACTGTCCCATCAACACCACCATGAACGATGCGCACATCACAGGGAGTGGAAAAGGACTCACAAGATGGCTGACACTGGCTACTGCTGTGGGGAGCACAAGGCCCTGCTGGCAACTGTGCAACAACCAACAGCAGGACACCACTGACTGACATCCTGAGAGACAACTTCCACTCCCTGCAATGGAAGCACGTTCCATGGTGGGATATCTGGCTGGGTGGGAAGGAGGACTCGCAGCACTGACCATAGTCACAAGCACCTCCCCTCACACACCCCCTCAACACAAACTCCACAGAACCCACCTGGGAGAATGCAATGCCTCACATCCTAACTCAAGATCCCACAAAGAACCTCCACCCTGGGTTATGTTGTGTGAAGCACAGGGACACTCTTGGGACTTTTAGCCAAACAACTGCCAGGACAACACTCCCAGCCATCCCGTCAGCACAGGCAGCCCACCCCACAGGGAAGCAGAGTCAAAAGGAAGGAAGCATGGGCATGCTGGGAAGGGGGTGGAGGCAATAGCATGATGGGAGTAGTAGGCACAGATATTGCTCAGCCTCACAACTGGCCCATCAACACCACCCTGAACCATGCTCACATCACAGGGAGTGGATAAGGACTCACAAGATGGCTGACACTGGCTACTGCTGTGGGGAGCACAAGGCCCTGCTGGGAACTGTGCACCAACAAACAGCACAACACCACTGCCTGACATCCTGAAAGCCAACTTGCACTCTCTGCAATGCAAGCACGTTCCATGGTGGGATATCTGGCTGGGTGGGAAGGAGGACTTGCAGCACTGACCATAGTCACAAGCACCTCCCCTCACACACCCCCTCAACACATACACCACATAACCCACCTGGGAGAATGCAATGCCTCACATCCTAACTCAAGATCCCACAAAGAACCACCACCCTGGGTTATGTTGTGTGAAGCACAGGGACACTCTTGGGACTTTTAGCCAAACAACTGCCAGGACAACACTCCCAGCCATCCTGTCAGCACAGGCAGCCCACCCCACAGGGAAGCAGAGTCAAAAGGAAGGAAGCATGGGCATGCTGGGAAGGGGGTGGAGGCAATAGCATGATGGGAGTCGTAGGCACAGCTCTACATCCCCCACCACATGGCCCAGCAAGCTCACACTCACGCATGCACATCCCACAGAGAGTGGAAAGGCCCATCAAAGATGTCTGACACTGTTGCTGTGTCGTGGGGAGCACAAGGGCATGCTGGGAACTGCACACCAACCAACAGCAGGACACCACTGTCAGCCATCTTGCCATTGCTCTCACACCCACACACACTGAACTCCCCACAAAAGCAAGTAAGTATGGGAATGCTGGGAAGTGGGGTGGAGGCAATAGCATGATGGGAGTCATAGTCACAGACATAGCTCACCCCCACAACTGTCCCATCAACACCACCCTGAACCATGCTCACATCACAGGGAGTGGAAAACAACTGACAAGATGGCTGACACTGGCTACTGCTGTGGGGAGCACAAGGCCCTGCTGGCAACTGTGCACCAACAAACAGCAGGACACCACTGACTGACATCCTGAAAGACAACTTCCACTCCCTGCAATGTAAGCACGTTCCATGGTGGGATATCTGGCTGGGTGGGAAGGAGGACTTGCAGCACTGACCATAGTCACAAGCACCTCCCCTCACACACCCCCTCAACACATACTCCACATAACCCACCTGGGAGAATGCAATGCCTCACATCCTAACTCAAGATCCCACAAAGAACCTCCACCCTGGGTTATGTTGTGTGAAGCACAGGGACACTCTTTGGACTTTTAGCTAAACAACTGCCAGGACAACACTCCCAGCCATCCTGTCAGCACAGGCAGCCCACCCCACAGGGAAGCAGAGTCAAAAGGAAGGAAGGATGGGCATGCTGGGAAGGGGGTGGAGGCAATAGCATGATGGGAGTCGTAGTCACAGCTCTACATCCCCCACCACATGGCCCAGCAAGCTCACACTCATGCATGCACATCCCACAGAGAGTGGAAAGGCCCATCAAAGATGTCTGACACTGTTGCTGTGTCGTGGGGAGCACAAGGGCATGCTGGGAACTGCACACCAACCAACAGCAGGACACCACTGTCAGCCATCTTGCCATTGCTCTCACACCCACACACACTGAACTCCCCACAAAAGCAAGCAAGTATGGGAATGCTGGGAAGTGGGGTGGAGGCAATAGCATGATGGGAGTCATAGTCACAGACATAGCTCACCCCCACAACTGTCCCATCAACACCACCCTGAACCATGCTCACATCACAGGGAGTGGAAAACAACTGACAAGATGGCTGACACTGGCTACTGCTGTGGGGAGCACAAGGCCCTGCTGGCAACTGTGCAACAACCAACAGCAGGACACCACTGACTGACATCCTGAAAGACAACTTTCACTCCCTGCAATGCAAGCACAGTCCATGGTGGGATAACTGACTGGCTGGGTGGGAAGGAGGGCCGGCTGTCAACCAAATACAACCAATGCAGACCATGTTCACACCCCAACAAATACATAGAAATGCCCAAATAATGCAGGACAATGTGCTACACCAATATCAACCCCTGACTGTGACAACTTAGGACAATGCAATGTACAGGCCCGCACCCAGAGGCACAGTCACAACTGTCAGGTGTGTCAACCATTGATGCCTGCAGAAACATTACATACATTGTGTGTGTCTCCCAAAAACAGGTGATGATGGGGACACAGCAGCAGATGCTGAGGAGTCCCAGTCCCAGGCTCAAGAGGATACGGAGCTCACTGGTGTCGTACAGCCTCTGCCCTCCTCGGACGAAGAAGACCAACCTGGCACCTCCGGTGCAAGTCAACATGCAGCACCAGCAGGACCACCAGCTGCAGCACCAGCAGGACCACCAGCTGCACCCCCTGCACCCACCCCTCCAACGACTGTCACCACAAATACCATCCCTGCCGACATGGACAGAACAAGGAGCACCACCAGCACAGGGACCCTGGACCAACGTGGGGCCATGGACACCACCACCACCACCAACCCCCAAGGGGGACCAGGGTCATCTGTGCGTGCCACTGCACGCACTGCACATGTCGGCAGGGGTGGTGAGAGGGGTGGGAGACAGAGGTCGCTGCTTGCAGAGGTTGCTGGTGTGCATGATGACCCACAACTGGTACGCATAGCCGATGCGTACCAGTCCAGCACCGGAGATCTCAGCCAGGTAGTGGGGCTCCTCAGAGACATGAAACAGCAGCAGGCTGCCCATCATGCCCGCTTGGACTCACACATGTCCCGCGTGGAGTCCAAGTGGGACGCACTGCAAGAGATGACGGCGGTGCACAGGGACATATTACAATGCCTCCGCCAGATGAACAGCAACCAGTCCACACCTCCCTGTGTGCCAACAACATCTGGTGCTGAACAAACTGCAACTGCCACAGGGAGGGAGGATGACTCTGGCGGAGAGTCCCCTGCACCACAGCAGCCTGTACTTGAGGGGCCCCCCCCAAAGAAGAGGGGTCGTCTGAGGAGGGGCAAGTGAGAGGCCGATGGCCAAGTGCAACCCCCAGGAAGCCTGAACCTGTTCTGGATGTTCACCTTTGTGCACAAACTGTTCACCCTGTTGACGGCAACACAACTCCCACACATGACATGGGGAGTACAAGTTGGACCAATGTCTCAGACAACTGTGGCCCCGATACTGGGGATTTTGTCTACCAGGACTTTCAATTCACCTAGGAACTTCTGATTGCAATATATATGTACAGCACTAACCATCCTATGCACTATTCACACAAATGTATCACAATAAACACACTAATACACCATACTTGCCTCTGTTGTGATTCCAACGTGGGTGCTGCCATGGGGATGATGAACTGCAAAATTACACTGTGTATG